>JAOANK020000029.1:868115-879366 GCA_026257165.2 Telfairia occidentalis | reverse complement strand
TAATTAATTAATTTTAAGTTTTGAGAAACAAATACATATAATGACAAACCATCCCAAATGAAAATTGTAATCTAATCAAATTCTTATTTAACTAATGTATTGTAAAAAAAAAAAAAAAAGTTTTGGAATGAGCTATGGGATAAGGGATAACTAGATTAGGAGGTACGGATCAGATGGATGAAGTGGATTTCACTATGACCAAACCCCAACCTAAATATTCAACCTGAGCATAAAAAAATAAGGCACGCCGGTGGAATTGCAATTGGACAGAGAAATTTTCCTGAAATTCAAAAAGATATAAGATATCTTCGCAATCCGAGCTGGCAGGATATCAGGGGCCCAATGCTGCAAGATACTCTCTCTCACAAAAAAGAAGCATGTGGAAGTTAAGCATGCCACGTGTAAGAGCGAAGTGTCCTCTATTTTCCACGTGGCAGAGTGTGGAAGGCAAGCTGAGATCGCGGAATATTACCACCTCTTATCGTCAAAAATCCCCAAAACAAAACTCTCTCACTAAATTTCTCATTCTCTCTTTCCCTCCCTCCCTCTCTCTCTCGTCACATTCACACTCTGTTCTAACGCGATGACCATCGTAGCAACCGCCGCAGCTCTCTCTTTGCCCATCTCATTCTCTAAATCACCGAAGCTCAATTTTAAGAAGGTGCGTGGTTTTTTGGTTTTGTTCATGGAAAAAGAAAATTGAAAGCCCATTTCGCCATTTCATTGTGCATTTTTTCTAGGAATATTGCTGCAAATGTCTTTATCAATCTCATTGGGCTTGGTTTTTGTTGCGTTTTTGTTTTTCTTTCTTTCCAAACTTGAGGCTGCTTTCTGTTCGTATTCGTGGGCTGTTGAATTGCAGAGTGTGTAATGGGATGAATTAACCGATTTGATCGCTTTCTGTAACCAACCGTAGACCAAAATATGTGGTTTGAAATTGGAAGGGTGTCTGCTATTGGCTGTTTGATGTAGTGTTCTTTTAAATTGTGGTAGTAATTAGGGCCTGAGGTTCTAGAGTTTCGTTTCCTTTGAATGTATGGTTGTGTGATGGTTATGATTTGATGTTGTGGGCTGTTGAATTGCAGAGTGTGAAAGGAGGATTTAGAGTGTTTGCTGTGTTTGGAGAGGAAGGAGCTATAGAGAGGAAGGGTGGTTGGGAGTCGCTCTTTGATGTGGAAGATCCAAGGACTAAAGTTCCTCAATGTAAAGGGAGATTCTTAGATGTGAATCAAGCTCTGGAAGTGGCTAGATTTGACATTCAATACTGTGATTGGAGAGCTCGGCAAGATGTTCTTGCAATCATGCTCCTCCATGAAAAGGTTCCTCCAATCTCGTGCTGCTTCACTTTTTTCTTTCCTCTCCCCCTCTATTGCTTTCTTAACAACCCTTTTAATGGTTCTTTTTCCCTCCCTCATACCTTAATTCTTTGCTTGCAAAGGTTGTGGAAGTCCTAAATCCTCTAGCCCGTGATTATAAGTCTATCGGTACAATGAAGAAGGAGCTTGCTGGATTACAGGACGAATTGGCTGAAGCTCATAGGCAGGTCTGTGCAGTAACTTGTCAATTCTTGTCATTAGATATAAGTTTCCAAGAATATAGTCAGTTTTTTCTAGTTCATCAGAAAGAAGATGGATCAATGACCTTTAGTTGTTGGTTCTTTGACCTGGTGAGGTGATTATTCTTCTATCTTTACCATTATCGTGTTTGACTAACCATGAACAACAACAGGTTCATATATCTGAAGCACGGGTTTCCACTGCTTTAGATAAACTGGCTTACATGGAAGAATTGGTGAACGATAGGCTGTTGCAAGACAGAAACACAGCAGAATTGGATAGCCCATCTACCTCACCGGGTACTTCAACACAATCTCTTGAGTCTGTAAATACAAGGTTGCCAAAGAAAAGTTTAAACGTATCGGGACCTATCGAACCATATCATCCCCGCTTAAAGAACTTCTGGTATCCTGTTGCTTTCTCCATTGATCTGAAAGATGACACAATGGTAGGGTAACTCTACAAATTAGCCCATCCAATATCTTTTGGAATCAGAATGTCCTCGTACTAAGTTATTCTCTATTTCAGATCCCATTTGATTGTTTTGAAGAACCATGGGTTCTTTTCCGTGGAAAGGATGGCAAACCTGGATGCATAAGGAACACGTGTGCTCATAGGGCGTGCCCTCTTCACCTCGGTTCAGTCAATGATGGTCGAGTCCAATGTCCTTACCATGGTTAGTGTTAGTAAAAGAAATATAGACCTAAAAACTCAAAAGCTTGACCGATTTAATAAAAACATAGATTAAGAGAAGTAATCTCTAAGGATTGTTTTCATTGTTGAGAATTTCAGGTTGGGAGTACTCAACGGATGGCAAGTGTGAGAAAATGCCGTCAACGAGACTACGAAATGTGAAAATAAAATCGTTGCCATGTTTTGAGAAAGAAGGAATGATTTGGGTTTGGCCAGGTAATGATCCTCCAGCAGCTAACCTTCCTTCACTACAACCTCCTCCTGGTTTTCAAATCCATGCTGAGGTAATTGTTAGAGATATTCAGTTCCTTTAAGTAGTTGAGTTGTAAATGAAGAATGTGTCTGGAATCTTCAGCTGAATTTTATGTGGCAGCTTGTCATTGAAATTCCAGTGGAGCATGGATTACTTCTAGATAATCTTCTGGATCTTGCTCATGCACCTTTCACTCATACTTCCACTTTTGCAAAAGGATGGAGCGTACCCAGGTACATTTCAGTCAATACCATGACTATGGGATATCGTTTGCAGTCGAGTAATAAAGAAAGGGCACAGCACAAATTTTTTTCCAAATGAATGGTAGTTGAGTCTAACTAAAAGATAGGGCAGAGCACAAAGACTTCTTAAATGAGTGATCGATGAGTTTAACTAAAGGAAAGGGCAGAGCACAATGAGATCAAATGGTGGTAGATGAATTTAACTAAAACCATTTAAAATGACATTCAAAGTCTACGAAAATCTCCTGTTTGGTACAAACTCTTTCCCATCTTTTCTGGTTGCTTCAGATAGCAGAACAAAAGGGAGTGATCTTTCTAGTTTTGGTGGGATAAGATTGGTTTTTCCATCTGCAAAGAAATTTGGCACATCTTTATCTGTTCCTTTAAATGGATCTTTAGTTATCAGTTAAAAAACTTTTCAAAACTGACACCTTTCATCGTTCTTGATCCATCTCTGCAGCTTGGTGAAATTCTTAACCCCTGCATCTGGACTCCAAGGATACTGGGATCCATATCCGATCGACATGGAGTTTCGACCACCTTGTATGGTGCTATCAACTATAGGGATCTCCAAGCCAGGAAAACTAGAAGGCCAAAGTTCCAGGGAATGCTCAACACATCTTCATCAACTTCATGTGTGCTTGCCTTCAACAAGACAGAAGACAAGGCTACTTTATAGAATGTCATTGGATTTTGCTCCCCTGTTGAAGCAAATTCCTTTCATGCACTATATCTGGAGACATTTTGCAGAACAGGTATAATTCTCATCTCATAATGAAAAAAACTAAATCCAGTATTTGCAAAACATATTTAAACAGATTTATTGCTATTCACGATTATATTATTCCATTTTGCAACCAACTCCAAAGGCTTTCTTTTCGTGTTATTCATGCAGGTGTTGAATGAGGATTTAAGGCTTGTCATTGGTCAGCAAGAAAGAATGCTCAACGGAGCAAATATTTGGAACATGCCAGTTTCTTATGATAAGCTAGGCGTAAGATATAGGCTATGGAGAAATGCAGTAGAGGAAGGAGCAAAACAACTACCCTTCACCAAATCAAACTGAACTATATTCAAACTTGATTAGCATAAAACACTTCTTAGGACCCATAGATAAGCCCCCTTCTTTTTTAAACTTAAAATTGCGGATGATAGACCCATGAGGCCGAGACAAAACCAGCCTCCATCGCTTCAGTTAATTCCACTTCATTCTGAAAAGGACACTCTTAATTGGACTCTTGCAGAAGCTGTAGAAGAAAATCATCTGAAAGCAGGGAGATGTCGGCTCTCGCCCCTACACAATTCCCTTGTAAATTAGAAACTGCGACATAAATTAAATTAGCTTTGCTTTTAAGTTCTTCTTTCTGCTTTACTTTGGTATACTTCTCCAGAGCCCACCCTCAGGATCCTTGTTTTAGGCTTGTAAGAGTACACGAGTATGCTTTGTTTTATGCATCTTCAATGACGAAGAAATTGAACAGTAATAATAAAGATTTTCATTCTCAATCTTCGTCTCCCACATTGATTACAGGAAGTTATCATCCAAAAGAGGCAGATTACACAAGAACGATAGCAGAATCAGACACCATTTTGATTACTAACAGACAAAGCCATAAAAGACCTCAATAATTTGATGCAGAAGAAAATAAGACGCAACGTTTTAATTGCACAAGTATGTAAAAGTTTCAACAGTCTTCTTTTACTACACAATTGAGAATTCAAAACTTAAGAAATTTACAGAGAAGAGCCACAGAAAGGGCAGAACCTGAAGTCGGGCTCCACCACTTGGTTACAGGAACGGCAACGAAGGGCCCTCAAAAGAGCGGCTGACGGCGGCGATTGATCGGACATTGGAGGCGGAGAGGACGACTGAGGGAAAAAGAGTTTACAGTTGTTGCAGTGCATCGATGGTTCTTTTCCGGGCCACCGCCACACCGGAACAAAGAAGAGCTTCAGAACTTTCTCGTAGTCCACGAGATCGGCCGGCGAGTTGCAACTGATGCAGCGGGCGGCACCGGATTTCAGGAGCTGGCGAACTTCTTGTTCTAACCCTCCAACGAAGAAGAAGAACATTTTGTTTGGGTTTGTGATTTTGTTGGGCGATGCCTCCGTTTATTTGGAGGGAAGATGCGGTTTGATCGGTTACACTAGCAACTTACAAGAGAGTCTAGAGGTTTCCTAAGGGCTCCTTTCCGTCAACTTGTGCACCCGGTAGCCCGTTCTTATCCTTTTCTTTTCTTCTCCTCAGCATTTTATTTACCTAAAAATTCATAGGTTAAAATCCTAATTCTTATTTTCTTAATTATTTTTTACGACAACATGTAGGAATAAAAATTTAAATTTTTAATTTTTTTTGGTGTATAAATATATATAGTTAAGTTATGTTTAAGTTTGAACTAATACAAACATAACTTAATGGATTTCATTTGCTGCCATCGTTGTTGACCTTAAAAAAAAACATCTACTACCATCGCAATCGATGGTTGAACTAAAAACAAGTATATTTAGGTTGACAATTCTTGAGTTTTTACATTGAATTAGTTTTAGTCTGTATAAAAAACAAGTTTCAGTCAAAATTTGTTAAATTTTTGTATTGTATTTAATACAAATCTTAAATTACATGTTTTAACACTGAGATAAGTAAAAATTTGAATCACCTGATTTAAAAGTACATTCATTCTCATTTTTATTTTTGACAGAAGATTAGATTGATTTTGGCTCCAATTGATTTATATCACTAATTCACTTACCGTGAAATTCCTTCTCCCTCAGGTCCTTTCTCTCCATGTTCAGAGAGGAATTTAAAATTTTGAAAATGATTTAATATATATTTTTTATTTAGAGCGAGAAAGACTTGGAAGGAATGTAATTAATTTTTTTTGTTTGAATATAAGTTGGAAAGGAAAAGAAATAAGCTGTTAAAAAGAAAGAAAGAAAGAAAAAGAAATAAGAAAATTATTAATGTGGTACCTTTAAAATTCTCATTTATGAGTAGGGAATTAAAATATGATACGGTTAAATTAGGGTTTTAACTACATATTTTATAAAATCATCTAAAATCTGACCGTTCAAAAAAGAGTAGAATTTCAAATCATGAGACAATCAATTTGAAATCCCATCTAAAATCCCTCCATATCCTGGGGATAACAAACAGACTATAAATGAGTGGGTCCTAATTTTTCTCTTAGAGGGCTATAGATGAGAAAGCAGCCGAAGTGCGTTGGTGGGGTTTATTGGTAGGCCTCGTCTTTGGATTTCTCTGCAGTTCGTTAATGGAGGAAGAAATATTCTTTCCACAATGGGAAAATCTGAAATTGACAGAAGCCGAACATGCGGCTGTCGACTTGAAAGACGAGGAGGTAAACGATTTAGAAAAGAAGCTACAGAACGCCGTGGTTTGCAAAATCTTGACGTTAAAGATGGTGAATGTGGAGGCTTTTAGATCCACGATGTCGAGGAAATGGAATTCCGAGGGAAATATGAGGATCAAGAACATGGATCGGAACATCTACTTCTGCAAATTCCGAACTCCCAATGACAAGAAAAGGGTTATGGAAAATGGGCCCTGGTTCTTTAATAAGGCGCTGGTGGTTTTCGAAGAGCCAAGAGAGAATTGCAAGTTCACAGACCTAGAGTTCCGATATGCATCTTTCTGGATTCATTTCCACAACCTTCCTCTCGTTTGCTTCTCGAGGAAAATGGCCACTGCTTTCGGCGATGTGGTTGGGAAGTTTGAGAAGGTAGAAACGGATGATGACGGATGGTGCTGGGGCAGAACCATGAGAGTTAGAATAAGGGTTGACGTGAAAAAGCCCTTGAGAAGAGTGGTGAAGGTGAAAGTAGGGTCATCAATGGCCGAAGTAATTTTGATACCAATCACTTATGAAAGGCTCCCGGATTTCTGCTATGGATGTGGCAAACTAGGGCACGTTCTAAAGGACTGTGATTCTCATTCTGAAACGGCGGAGGAAGATTTACAGTATGGAGACTGGCTCAGGGAGGGAAGAAGGGAAGAGGATGAGAAGTTTAGAGGAAAAGGGCAGAAAGGGGAGGACTGGGAAGGGGACTCTGACGGCGGTGATGACCAGAACTCCAAGGGGTCGGAATCAGCACTGGACGGCCGGCCGGCATCGCCGGGATCGCCGGAATCCAGACCGTCCGGCGAGGGGAGGGAGACGGTGAAGGAGGGTAGTGACAGAAATGGAAAGGAGAAAAAAGAGGAAGAAGAATCTGCTGAAGGAATGATTTCAGGGGAAAATAAGGAAGGGGGAGAGAAAAAGGAGGATTCTATAAATGTGAACACAGAGTGGGGAAATGGTGACGTGGCAGATCAGCAAATGAAAAAGAAAGACAATGGAAAGATGATGTGGGCCGAACAAAGAAGTTTGGATCAAATGGAAGCTGTAGGAACGAGAAGGGTTTCAATGAGCCAATTAAGAAGGGTCGAATGGAGAAGCCGAGGACCTGCAAAAGAATGGAATCCATAGGAGGAGATCACAGAAGAAGAAAGATTGGAAGAATGGAAGATTCTCAAGTGCCCCTTTTGAAAATAACAACTATCCTTTGATTTCTTTTTCCCTACTGCATGTCATCTCTTATTTTCCTTTTGGTTTTCCTAATGGGCTAATTGAAAGTTCTACTCATACCAGTTAGCTTTTCTCCCATGCTTGTCTTCTGCCTGTTCGTATTTGTATTCTTGCAATTTTTGTAGTTCCCAGAAGAATAAGACATTTAGTTCATCTTAGCAATACATGTTCTTTTTACCCCCAAAAAAGTAACTAAATTTTGTTCTTATTGTATAGAATTCCTACATCAATTTCAAATATTAGATCAACTACCTTGGCTATATATCAAAACAATGGAAATACAGCCTAACAAAACCTACTTACTATTTGCAAACTCTTCAAGACAGAAATGTTATGATGTGGACTCACCGCGGCTAGCAGCAATGTTTACAGCTTTGAGCTTCCTGCTCTCTCTGTCTCTCTCTTCCAGCCATCTCCATTTTGCTGTCTGAATATCTGCAAATTTCCATTGGCCAAAGCTTGTTCAGAAAGAAAGACATTAACCCCTTTTCATTTTTGCCAAAGATTGTTTGCTAATCTGGTGGCTTTGCCTCATCACAATCTTCTCTCATTGAGCTATTGTTCGAACACAGTGGAAGACTTGAAGTGGCGGCCAAAACTAAGGGTTTCATCAGCATCCTTTCTGTTCATCGTCAACCTCCAAACTGAACTTCTATGTCCCATCCCATTACCTGTTAGATGCTCAATGTTTCAATGTCGATGGAGTTTCAAGAACCACTCTACCTTATTTGCCTGCTCCTCTGTTTCAACAAAGTTAAAAACTAACTAAAGCTAGCTTGGTTCATCCTCTCCAGTCAATTCATGTCTTCCCCATACTCAACTATACAGTATCCGGTTTAGCTTCCTGCAGCAAATTGAATAACAAGTTGAATAAGAATTCCGTAATCTTTTGAACATTTTATATTGTTGTAACTTTTGCAGAAGACCAGACAATGGAGCTGGGAGAGGGTATAAAGCAAAAAATTTCTATAGTGCATAGACAGAAAACTGCCAGAAAGTAGTAGTACAATTGAAATGTATCATGTGCAGAAGTCATAACGCTAGTGAACTTTAAATTTAGATCTAATTGATGTTAATTGAAGATGCTATCTGTGTGGGATTCATGTGAAGCCGTCATCTACGACTGTGATTTTTGTACAGAACAAAATGTTTACCACCTAGGGTTCAAGAATTTTGCGCAATTAGAGAAAACCTAAGTCAATGGATGCAGAATCAAATTCAATTCCCAATCAAAATTTTACCATGCATTTCATGTGGAAAATTCAATTCTATGATGTAGGACCATATTGATATCCGAAAATTCTATCTGATCAGCTCAGTGGCATTGCGTAGCGACACAAAGGGCACAAATGACTCGTCTCCAGCCATTTGACGATACAGTCTCTGTGGTAAAAATGACCGCACGGCAATCGCGTAACTTCCATCCCGTTCATCAGTTCATCCAAACATATTCTGCATTCTCCGATCAACAACTCTCCGCGGACATCATTCTCCACCGTCTTCAGAGCTTCGATTGACGACTCACTCGCCGGCGACGCTTTAAACGCTTGAGCCGATGATTCCCGCAAAACTCGCCCAATTTCCTCGCGTTCATTGTACGGCGAAACGACGAACACGGACACCGCCAACGGAAGTATCCGACGGCCAGCATTAAGAGGATTGCATGCTATGTCGGCCGCGACGGACAAGATGTCAGGCACCGCCACGTCCAAGAAGTCTTGGGCGACGCCAGTGCCGGAGAAAACGGTGATCAGGATACTGGAGGCACGGGCGAAAAAGACATCGCAGGGTATCAAGAATGAGGATAGAGATGAATTTAGGAGTCTCTGCAAATCTTGAGGGCGATTTGACTGAAGAACGTGGCGAAAGTGAAGATGGAGGAGGAAACAGTCACAGGGAAGCAAGTGAGAATTGGAAACGGTAACATTGATGTCTTCTTCGTCTTCTTCAGGTTGCCAGACATGGTAGTCGTAGAGAGTATCCACTGCCATGGGCGATCAAGTAAGGTCAAGAAGTAAGAACCAGAGAGCGGAAAGAAGAAGAAGAAGAGAGAGAAGAAAAAGGCAAAAATGATAGGGTGAATGAAGGGAGTGAGAGTTGATTTTCTGTTATATTTGGTTTCGGTCCTTCGGATACAAAAAAACGAATTTAGAAATATGGAAAAGGAGGCTAATGGGGTTGGAGAAACAAGGCAGCGTTTGGATGGCCCACAAACTGTAATTTACTTTTTCTATCTATTTTTTTAAGGGTCTAATTACAACTTTCCCGAACTTTCAGATTTTTATCAATTTCCTAAACTTTTAATTTTAGATTTAGTTGGTCTTTACATTTAACTTAAATATAACCCAATTAATTATAAATAGAGTAATTGGTTAAGAATATATCTCTCTGACCCAGAGATTTGGAGTGAATAGAAATTTTTTGACATTTTAAAAAATTTAAAAATTTATTAGACATAAGATTAAAAGTTTAATAGATGCATTAGTTTTAAAAATATTGACAATGTCATAGGCCTATTAGATAGATAATTGAATGCTTAAACAAGACTTTTTAAATTGAAAGAACTATTAGGCATAAAATTGAAATTTTAGTGACGTATTTGATACTTTTTAAAGTTTGAAAACATATTTAACACAAATCTAAAAAGTTTATGGACTAAACTTGTAATTTAATTTTTTTTAATTAAAGAAATTGTAGTTCTCATAATTTAACTTTTAAACTGTTTATTGATAGAAAAAAAATATTTTTTTTTTCAAAATTAACCGTGTTTAATTAAAATTTCAAAGAGTATTTTTAATTAATTAAAAAATAGTTTGTAAATGTACAAAAACATATAAAATACATTTAAAACTTTTTTAATTAAATATTTAATTGACTTTCTTCCAACGAGCTTGTATAATAAATGTTTTACTTTTTTAAAGTTATACCAAACATGCGGTTATTAGTTATCAATATCAATTATCATTTCTCCTTCTAAAAGTAAATTAAAATTGTTGATGAAAGTATATTTTAATCAAGTAGATTTAAAGTATATTTTATTTTGTCTTGATGTTGATGTTCGTTAAATGAATTAAAAATATTTCACTCAAGGCTTGGCCCCACCTATCCATAACCCAAACTTATGCTTCCTAATCTCGTACGATCGAATTTACAGTGAGTTTTGATAGACTTTTGCATCGATGATTTTTTTTTCTTTTTAAAAAATAAATTAAAAAGCACATTTTTAACATTTTCATAGTGTTCTGTTATGTTACGCAATCAAAAGTGATTCTAGTAAAAATATTTAAGGCGTATTTGGAAGTGGTTTTGAATACCTAAAATTATTTTTGTTAAACTCAAATTTAGGTAATTGAACTCAATTTTACGATGACAAATTATTTTAATCCATCCAAAATCACTCTCAAACACACCTTTAAAAAGAGTACATGCTCTTGATTAGTATGTTTTCAAGGAATGCTTATAAAAGAATTGTTTCACTTAAACACTTTTGTTAAAAGTTATTCTAAATTTATTTTTTAAGTGATCTTTTTGCAAAAACATAGAGAAATCAATGGTATAATGCCCAAATCCATCCTAAGTTTTTTTTTTCCTTTCTCTTTTGAGTTTAACAACGTATGGGTGAGAATTTGAACTTACTTCCTTTTAATCGAAAACATATGTTTTAACTAGTTAAATTATGTTCAAATTGACTACAAGAATGTGTAAGTTAAAGTTACTAGTTAATGTGCTCGAGTTAAACAAAAAAAAAAAATAATAAATTTCAAAATTCGATACATGACTCATTAAAAATGATTCTAAATATTTATTCGTCAAAGGAACAAAATACACGCCCCATGGGAGTTGCCATCTTTACAAGATGACAGAAACCGCTTTTGAATGGACACAAACTTCTGTGGAGTAACCACCTTCACATTTTTTTTT
>JAOANK020000029.1:850508-860938 GCA_026257165.2 Telfairia occidentalis | reverse complement strand
CTTTTAATGAACAGTTTAACCAAACATTTCTTTTAATGAACCGTTCGAAATTTTAACCAAACATTGTTAATTTAAAAAAATATATATATTATTTTTCTTTTAATGAATAGTTTAAAAGTTATACCAAACACAACATAAGTAAGATAGTTGTATTAAAATTCCCTTTTATAAGAAAGAATGTTAAAGCTAGTGTATGGTTGATGCATTTAACAAAAATGAGGATTTTTTCCCTTTGATGTGACTACTAGTAGAATAATAAGCAACCGTCCTTTTTTTTTCCTCCAATGTTCGTTTGAGTTTAATTAGGCTACTTGTCAAATTTTACTAAACACTACCCTTAACTATTTGAAAGCTTTTCAACCAATTCACGTATCTTTGACCAAAAGATAAATGGTTTAAATTTTCGCTTGGGATAAGTAAAATAAACTATTTGAAAATAATTATTAGTTATTACATTTTATTTATTTTATCGTGAAAATTTTTAATTAAATTAACTTGTATATAATGTTTTTTAGTTCAATCATGTAGAGTAACTTATGAACATCTATATTTTAAATAGTTTGGCTATATTTAAATTAGTAAAATTATACAACTGAAACTTTACAACTTTGAAAAAGAAAATAAATGGTGCAATCAATCAGAAAATTAAAATATATAATTGAACTCTTTTTAGTTGAACAAGATGTGGAGGTAGATAATCAAATTTCTGATTTTTTTTATTGAAGATATAATATCTTTACTATTTAAATTAGGTTTAGATTTGCGATTTATAATTGAAATCATATAAAAAAAAATTATATGATTTATTAATAATTGATCTTTTAGAATAGTTTTTTTTTTCCTTTTGAATCTTCAAAGTAAGCGAAATTCCATTATGATTTATCATTTCTCTGAAAAAAAGTAATTTGAAAATTATGTAAAAGCAATAACAACGTCATTCTTAATTTGTTAGCGCCACCACTTGATTGGTACTGCAACATGTACTTCAAGATTTAGCTCAATTTCGTCTCTCTACTTTGTAAAATTTTCATTTTCATTTTTCTATAGTTTATAAATTTTAATGGTTTTTTCGTAAATATAACAACAAATTGAGACAATAGTGTTAATATTGACAGACATGATCTTGTTGATGTAGACTAACGATATTGATAAAGTTTTTTTTTTTTTTTTTATAGTACAAGTAATAAGAAAAACAAGAGTAAATAAAAAAGAAGACTCAACTAGTACTATGGATATCCTTACGAACAGTCTGAGATATCCAATGTGGATAGTTTTCTATTCAAATCCTAGTAAACTGATTTCTTTTTGCATGAGTTATCAATTGATGAACAACTTCATTTTGATTACGGCGTATGAGAGATATTCCAATAAGATCCCTAATGGCTAATCGACTTATTATCTCATCTACAACCAACTGAGTTTCATTTTCAAATCGGTTGACTCCATGTATGAGATTGCAAATAATTTGAGAATCAGTTTATGCGCAATATTGACAAAGTTAATGATAAAAAATTGTCACTGAATTGAATGAGTCAAACTATGTATAGGTACAATTGAATTTTTATAAATATAAACATGAAATTGATATAAAACGTAAAAGTTTAAAAAATGAAATGTATACTTTAACATTGATACTATCAATATTTTGGAAAATGAAAAAGAAAAGTACGAGTTTTCAAACTTTCATACTTATTTCATTTTGGTACAAAAGTTTTCAAATATTTGATTTTAGTTTTTCCAACTTTCAAATGTTTTGTTTTAATCTCTACATATTGTAAACCATCTTTTTTTCAGTTCAACAACATATAGTGATGAAGATTCGAACTTTCAATTCTTTAGTTGAAAATATATGTTTTAATTAGTTAAGTACTACGCTTTAAGTTTGGCTTGCATACGTATGTTGTATTTGTATATGTGTCTTTTGGTTTGTATAAATATAAATAAATAATAAATAACTAACGAGTGATTATCGTTAGTTACCCATTAATTATTTAACAAAAAATTTAATTATTTCCAAACTTCAACAATGTAGAGTAAATTATAATGTATATAATGTTGTTTAGTTCAACACTGTAGAGTAAATTATGAACATCTATATTTTAAATAGTTTGGCCATATTTAAGTTGGTAAAATTATACAACTGAAACTTTACAACTTTGAAAAAGAAAATAAATGGTGCAATCAATCAGAAAATTAAAATTTATAATTGAACTTTTTTAAGTTCAACCATGTGGAGGTGCATAATCAAACTTCTAATTTTTTTTTATTGAAGATATAATATCTTAAGTATTTAAATTAGTTTTAGATGTACGATTTATAAGTGAAATCATATAAAAAAAAATTATATGATTTATTAATAATTGATCTTTTAGAATAGTTTTTTTTTTTACTTTTGAATCTTCATAGTAAGCTAAATTACATTATGATTTATCATTTATCTGAAAAAAAGTAATTTGAAAATTATGTAAAAGCAATAACAACGTCAAAAGGGCGCAATCCTCTTTCTTAATTTATTAGCACCACCACTTGATTGGCATTGCAAATGTACTTCAAGATTTATCTCAATTTCCTCTCTCTATTTTGTAAAATTTTCATTTTCATTTTCATTTTTCTATGGTTTATAAATTTTAATGGTTTTTTCGTAAATATAACAACAAATTGACACAATAATGTTAATGTTGACCGGCATGATGTTGTTGATGTAGACTAATGCAACAATATTCACAAAGTTAATGATAGAAACTATCACCGAATTGAACGAGTCAAACTATGTATAGGTACAATTTAATTTTTATAAATGTAAACAAAAGTATAAAAAATGAAATAGATACTTTAACATTGATGATACCATCAATATTTTGGAAAATGAAAAAGAAAAGTACGAGTCTTCAAACTTTCATACTTATTTCATTTTGGTACAAAAGTTTTTAAATATTTGATTTTAGTTTTTTTCCAACCTTCAAATGTTTTGTTTTAATCTCTACATATTGTAAACCATTTTGTTTTTCAGTTCAACAACGTATGGTGATGAAGATTCGAACTTTCAATTCTTTGGTTGAAGATATATGTTTTAATTAGTTAAGTACTACGCTTCAAGTTTAGCTTGCATACATGTATTGTATTTGTATATGTGTCTTTTGGTTTGTATAAATATAAATATAATTAATAAATAACTAACGAGTGATTATCGTTAGTTATCCATTAATTATTTAACAAAATTTTTAATTATTTCCAAACTCCACCATCCAACATATTAATAGCAACTGAGGCATTTATTTTGTAAATACGGAGGAGACTGATTTAATTAAGCATTCCGCTGAAAAGTATCCGTATCTTTTAATGTTTATAAAATTTTCAAAATCACTTTTGTCAAATGTTATTAAAATTTTGAAAGGTAATTTAATGTGGTTTAAGAGGCAATTGTCCCCCTAACTCAAATGGTAAAGTAATTATTATTGTTTTTTTTTTAAGTTCTTTATATAAACAAGCCAAAGCCAATATAAAAGTATAGTGACTGAAATAAAATAAAATAATAAAAAAGAAGAAAGAAAGAAAAGTGGGGGTCCTATCAGCTTGGATTCGACGCCCTCTCTCTCTAACACGTCATATTCTACCACGTGCTCCAAATTCGCGGCCCTTTTTTACCCTAACCTCTTTTCCACTCCCACGTGCTTAAATCCGCCCTTTCCCTCTCTTCTTTTCCCCCACCCTCACCGCCTTCCTCTTCCATTTCTCTTTGGAATCTCTCTCTCTCGCTTCATTGATTCGTCTCTGTGTTTTGTGAGAATGGTCTCCTCTGTAAAATTCTCGAAAATTTTATTCGCTCTCACGATTCACACCTTCTTAATCGAGTCCATATCTTCTCCGGTCGGCGGTGATCGCGGCGGCTCTACTCTACTAGGCGCCGGATGCGGCGGCATCAAACCGCTGCCGAATTCCAACTCTCTCAAGAATCAGAGTATTGGAGCGTTGATGTCTCAATTGGAATCTCAGAGCTGCGAGGTGTGGACGGAGGCCTGCTCTGAGGCGATCCTCAGTTTGGCGAAGCGCCCGGAGGTGGTTGACTGGTTGACGAAGGTGAGGAGGAGAATCCACGAGAATCCGGAGCTTGCGTTTGAAGAGTTCCAAACGAGTCAGTTGGTTCGCGATGAGTTGGACCGGATGGATATTAGCTATGAGCATCCGTTGGCTAAGACCGGCGTTCGTGCTTGGATCGGGACTGGCGGACCGCCTTTTGTTGCTCTTAGGGCCGATATGGACGCTCTTCCAATCCAGGTTCTCTGTTAAATTCCGATATCGCCTCCTTGATTGATCCTCATAATCATATGCTTTTGATTACTTTTTCTTCTTTCTTTTTTCTAACTTTCGCATTTACGATTGATTTGATTGCTCCTTGATGTTTCTGTTCTGCCTCGAAATTGAAAACAACATGAGCGAAAAACGAAGAAAACACATGATATTAGAAATCAAAACTCCGTTCCTAAAGCTATTCCTAGAAATAAGTTCGCGCTATGATGCTCTTCTTTTAGAATCCAGTTGGAATTTGCTTATTTCATGACTGAATTTGCTTAGGTTTTACAACTCCTTTCGGGCAACAACTTTTTTCAGAAATATACACACACCAAAAAAAAAAATTCATGTTCTTACTCTTACGTTAATTTTTAGATTGTATAAAAAAAAAACGTCTCGTCAAATCTTTTGTAGTCCATTTTCTTTTACAGTGGAAATAGATTTTAGAAACTAAACTTCATTCTCGAAAAAACCATAGAGTTTTTTTATTAAAATGGCGTGAGTGACTGTCAGGGCATAAGTAATAGTGGTACTGTATTTTTGATCTCTCTCTCTCTCTCTCTCTCTCAATGTTCGTCACGTGTTTAAATCTCTTCTTTAAAACCAATAAATTAATATAACTCATAAAGAAAAGAATAAACGGTTTAAATGAAAAGGCTTACAGATATGGTATTTTTTTTGTAAATAAAAGTCGGTACAATCCCAAGGCTCATAAATTTTTTTCTGATGAAGGATAAGTGCAAGGAGTGGGTTTGGTGTGTTTGTTGTACCTTCTCACAGTCACAGGTTGAGGTGGGACATAATAATATTTATGAAATCTTCTGCGTAACAGTTGCTCTTTTTTAACAATTTTCTTAAATCTTTATT
Organism: Telfairia occidentalis; assembly: GCA_026257165.2. Lineage (NCBI taxonomy): Eukaryota > Viridiplantae > Streptophyta > Magnoliopsida > Cucurbitales > Cucurbitaceae > Telfairia > Telfairia occidentalis. The sequence continues at coordinate 855,781 of JAOANK020000029.1, read as the reverse complement.
TTTTTTTTTCTCTTTTAGCTTTAGTATTTATATTATTTTGATCCTCAAATTTTGAGTGCTTTGTTTTAGTTTCTAAATTTTGCTCAATAAACTTAATTTAGTCCTCAAAGTTAATCTTTCAACTTAATTATATTGACGAACCGCAAAGCAAAGAAAAGTACTATGGAATGGAAATTTTGTTAACATAAAATTAAAAAAAATAGGCACGCAATGGATTTGAACCCATACTCAGAAGCACACACATTTTTTCAAGTCATTTTTCCCACTGAGCTATCAATTGAATTGATTATTAATTTAGATTTATATATATATATATATAATGGAATAATTCTAAATTTAGGGGCACGTGCTCTTAGTCCCTTCATAAATTTGGTCATGTGTGTGTTTATGAGATTGGAGACCGTAGAAAGGGATTGAAGAATGAAAGCCTAAAAATATGATTGCAGGAAGCTGTGGAATGGGAGCACAAAAGTAGAGTCCCAGGCAAGATGCATGCTTGTGGCCACGATGCTCATGTTACAATGCTTCTTGGTGCTGCCAAGATCTTAAAGGATCGTGAACATCTCTTGAAGGTTGGCCAATCATCCTCATTCTTCTCTAAAAATTAAAAGGATCATTTTCTTTCATCGTTAATTTAAGAATTTTGCAACAGTTGAAAACTCCACTCGTGTTTTTAGGTAACTTTCTTTCTCTGATTTCAAAGCCTCGAAGATGATGCACTTTTTTTTTTTGTTTTTTTCCAGGGAAATTAAATTTGCCAAAATAGCGGGGAAATTATTTTGCAAAAATTATAATTATAAAAAAAGAATTGGGCAAATTGACTTTTACAGGTGCAGAAACTTTTGATATAGACAACAATAGTCATTAGTCACTAACTATAATAAATACATAAAATTAATAATTCTTGAAGTCCTGTCGTTATAGGTACAATGTAACTGCTTTAATTTAGCCTCAGTTTAATATGAACAATTGGCTTGTTTGAAAGACTGTTGTAACTTTTCTTCTTTTTTTTTTTTTTTTCTTAAGAATCAAAGCAGGTCGATCTCAACAACCATACTTAAGTAGCTGTAAAAGTTAAAGTTAATAATTTTAACTTTTTTCCTTTGCGAAAAAAGGTTAAAATTAAAATCACTATTTAGAAGCTCATTAGTCATTACGTACAAGCAACTAAAAGAACAGATGGAAAAACGGAAAATTGCTTTTTCAAAACGGCTTCTCAATCAGCCACTTATTACTCCTCTGTTAACTTTTATCTCGTGTCCTTTTCTCAAGCGTTTCTCTTTCCCTCTTGATGCCGACCTTTAACATCAACCACTTTGCAAAACAAATAGGGAAAAAAAAAATGGTGGGTAAGTTTTTGTTCTTTTCGAGTCGGCATTTAGCATTGGCCATGTTTTTTTTTTTTTTTTTAATTTTATTTTTGAAAAGGTTATCTATCCCATTCCACGAACACAATCACTCTACGAATAAGTAGAGAGCAGCAGGGCAACATGGTTTCAGATTCTGTGTCGAGCGGCGATCGCAATCGAGTTTATCTTATCCTTATTCTTGTGGGTGTGGGGCACTAAAAAAGGCACTCAAATCTGTGGTTACCCATCACTCCTATACGCTCAGATGTATAAGTTACCCAACCCACATTCTAAAATTAATTGTACTGTTTTACAGGGGACGGTGATTCTGCTGTTTCAGCCGGCTGAGGAAGCTGGAAATGGCGCAAAGCGAATGATCGGAGATGGGGCTTTAAGAGATGTTCAGGCCATATTTGCAGTTCATGTTTCTCACGAGCATCCCACAGCCATTATTGGGTCACGCCCGGGTCCTCTGCTAGCCGGCTGTGGCTTCTTTAGAGCGGTGATTACCGGCAAAAAGGGCCGCGCCGGTTCGCCTCACCGGTCACTCGACCCGGTTTTGGCTGCCTCCGCCGCCGTGATCAGCTTGCAGGGGATCGTGTCTCGCGAAGCAAATCCTTTGGATTCGCAGGTGCGGGGTTTGTTTGTTTTGTTTTGTAATTTCGGTGCTATCGAGTTTCAATTCGTTGCCATTTTTATGTACTCAGGTTGTGTCGGTGACTTCGTTCAACGGAGGGAGTAATCTGGATATGATTCCGGACACCGTCGTCATTGGCGGTACCTTCAGAGCATTCTCCAACTCTACCTTCTATCAAGTTCTTCGAAGAATACAGGAGGTTTATCCATTTAAGTTTTCCATCCATTTTCTTTTTCAACTCACCCAACATAGCTCTGGAAGTATTTTTCAATCCTTTCTGCATATTAAAAAATTCCTGAAAATTCTAAAACACCACTCTAACAGTAACAAAATCTAAGTATTGGACCCAAAAAAAATCATTAAATTGTAAATATAACAATTATATTTGGATTTTTGCTACCAAAAAAAAAAAAACAGCCCCCATTAAAAGATAAATATACTTTTATATGAAGTATATAACTGATATATTTTGTACAAAATATTTTATTAATACATCTTGTATGAAGTATATCACATATATAAAATATGGAGTATATTGTTGATATATCTACAAACAATATATCATTAATATATTTTGTATTATGTATAGATGATTATTTGGCTCATGCATACAGCATACTAGCATTAAAAATATGACAACTAAGAGAGAGGACTACAAAAAAAGATAAAAAAAAAATTAAATTAAATCGCTGTCAAATTTTTAATAATGGTATGCAAGAATCCTACATGTAGATATGCTGTTAGATATTCTTTTTATATATACACCTAATAGGAAATAGATCAATTTCATACTTTGTATTAATTATATCACTGATATCATTGGTATATCTAATATTTTTTTTAAAAAAATATTGATATACGTAAGATGTATTATATACATACATAGATATATATATATACATACATATATACATGTATATACATACAAATATACATATATATATATATATAAAAAGTGCATTAGTGATATACTTTCTATTCGAAGATGTATCACTGATATACCTAATATGAGTGATATATCTCATGGAAAGTGTATTAAAAGAAGTATATTAGTGATAAACTAAAACGAACATTAAATTTAGAATAATAAAAGTAATAAATATTTAATTTTAAAAAATTGCTATATTTATAAAATTAAAAAACAAAATGCTATATTTACACAACATTTTGCTAACCATTACGGCCGCTCCGCGTTTGCGGCAAAAATGCGGAGCGGCCATTACAATTACCCTTTTAAAAAAAATGACAACTTTTAGCCAATTAAAGCACTTCTAAAAAAATTTTGTTTAGTGAAATAATTTATCAAAAGTTATTTTGATAATCCTAAAACCACTTTAAAAAAATTGGGAGTGAGTTTAGAAAAAACACTTAAGTAATGCTTCTCGTAAAAGTACTTCTAAAATAAGTATGTTACTTGAAAATATATATTTTTTTTTCAAAAGTTATTTCAAACTCGCTATTAAGGCTTCTAAATGTGCTTATATACTCATTTCTGCTCATGAATGATCTATCCCACAGGTCATTGTGGAGCAGGCGAGTGTTTACAGATGCTCGGCAATGGTGGACTTCTTTGAAAAAGAGTACACCATATACCCTCCAACTGTAAACGACGAAAAAATGTATGAGCATGTGAAAAAAGTGGCCATTGACCTACTGGGTTCACCCAATTTCAGGGTGGTCCAACCAATGATGGGGGCCGAGGACTTCTCCTTCTACTCAGAGTTCGTTCCTGCAGCCTTCTTCTACATAGGAATCCGGAACGAGACTCTCGGTTCCATCCACACCGGCCACTCTCCCTACTTCATGATCGACGAAGACGTTCTACCGATCGGCGCCGCGACTCACGCGACCATTGCCGAGAGGTACCTGTACGAGCATGGAGAGTGAGAAACAGCAAGAAGTTCAAGCAGTTTCTACGCCTCACCGTGTCGAAATGTCGTATCTCCAAAGATGTGATGACCACAGCAAGTTTTGGGAGGTACCTGGGGCGGAAGAGAACGTTGGTCGCACCCCCGATCTATTGTATATGATTAAAAGATTCGGGACGTCGCAGCTACAGCTACACGATATATTTTTGAATGATTTTTTAGTGTATTTTGTAATGGTTGATGGTATTATAACCATGTTAACCGTCAACTGAAATCGAACTTGAAGATGATAGTGTTGATTGGTGAATCGACTTCTCAAGTAATCCAAAATTTGTGAACAAAATTGGTAGTGTGATTTTTACCTCTGAACTAACAATCATAATCGGAACGCCCGCTTGGTTTAATCAGGTTCCATATCATCGATTATGATTGATGCCTGCCTCCAAAACTAATATTGGCAAATTAAGCATTGAATTAAAAAAAAAAAAAAAAATTGTGAAAAACAGAATTCTATTACAGATTTACTTACGAAAGATAACTCTCATTGGAAATTTGACGACCTAAAATTCTCTATTAACAGCGAACAGTTAAAACAAGTCTCACCTCTTCTCACCGCACAAACATCTTGCCGCCTGTAGAGCAAAATATGTGAGGATTATGTCTGCTCCTGCCCGTCGGAGACACATGAGAGACTCCATCATCACCTTTTCTTCGTCAATCATTTTCAGAACCCCTCCGGCTTTGATCATCGAGTACTCGCCCGAAACCTAACAAAAACAGTAAAATTGCTTTAAAAGATTACATGTGTATACATAGGATCATGTTTATTCTAATCATTGATTATCGTTTCCTTGCCAATTATAATAATGTCCTAAGAAACGGTACATTTCAATTGGACAAAAAATTGTATTTCTAATTACTAGATTCTCGTATTGAAATTTGCATTCATTCAAGTTACATTTTCCCTCCATTTTCTCTATAAGCACCACCCTTGTTAGTTATCAGATATCAAGCAGGCAATAAATGATAAAAGTGTCTCGAAATCCTAAAAGTGGGATCATACCAGATGCAATCTCGATAAATAAGATGGATTCCATTTCCACTGGTACAAAATATAATGGTGCATCTAAATGACCAATGTTTCCATGGTTGAGAAGTCGCGGATATTAAATTACTACATTTATTAAATCATGGCGGAATTTTAGCCACCAGCATCAGGTGCAAGACGCTTATTGATGTGTGCTAATTAAATCCCTTTATACTTCCCAGCAGGCATTCTAAGCTGATCACCATGCGTGATCAAGGACTAACATCGACTAGAATTTGTTTGACATTACTTTTAATTTAATCACTTTTTCATAAAATATCAATAAATATAGTATTTATAATTTATATTTTTTATAAGAAATTTATTTGATG
>JAOANK020000029.1:831406-850408 GCA_026257165.2 Telfairia occidentalis | reverse complement strand
TTTTCTTTCGGTGTTAAACTTCAAAGTTTATTTTATTTTCATCACCAAATTTTTAAGTTTGGTTTCTAAACTTTTAAAATATGTATTTTAGTCATTAAATTTATAAAAAATAATCATTTTGATAATTAATATATAATTTTGTCATATAATATTTATTTACTTGATTCATCTTCAATTTTTGTAGCTCAATACATGTTTATTAACATATTTGTTTATATATTTGAAGTTATATCATTAATTTGTTAAAAATAAAATAAAGATATGAATCAAAATAATTATTTTTAAAAGTTTAAAAATTAAAATAGACATTTTAAAAATTGAGGATTAAAATAAAATAAACTTAAAAATTTAGAAATTAAATTAAATATTTTTAGAATTTCGACGCCAAAATAGAATAATTTTAAAATTTTGGTAACTAAAATACGTTTTAAACCTTTTTTTTTTTCGCCAATTCGAGAAAATAAAAATTTGACAGACAGACAAACGGAAGGAAAATGCGGGGCCCACCGAAGATCTGGAAAAGTGGACCCACAAGAGATTTTTCATAGAAAAAATGGCAAAAACCAAATTCATGAAGGAATTGCAACATAGGGTAAGAGTGAGGTGGAGTGGGTCCCACCCAAAGATTACCTTTATTTATTTCATGTCTTCGTCTCTGTTACCGTAGCCGATCCCTTCCACGCTCTGTCTCTGTAGTTTTGATATATATATATATATATATTATATACACACAATACACAAAAACAAAACCAAATAAAATGAAATATGCACATCATCATTTTTAAAAACGGTCCTCTTTTTCCTTTGCCTTTTCAGTGCTCAAAATTCTTATAATTATGTTGGGAGTACGTGAATGTGTCTGTCCAAAACATAGCTAAATTTCTCTCTCATTTTTTTTTCCTTCCAAGTAAAAAATTTGAAGACAAAAAAAAAAAAAAAAAAAACTAGGTCAATTTATTTATTGGAAAAATGATTGAAAAAATGGGACATTTAGTTGAGTTATTATGAGTCTAGTAAGATTGGGTTTGATAATTTGGAAGGCCAATTGAATCCCAAATAGTAGTTGTGATTAATGGAGGTAAGCACTTTTGTCAATGGTTTCAATTATTTTTCATTGAGAATTAAAATGGGGGTCTTGCTTGTAATTTAAGCCATCAACTCCAATAATGGGGCATGGTCACCTGACTTTGTAGGTTTAACATACATCTTTTTCATCAAGATTTCGCATGCCATTTAAGTAAGCCCTTCTAGAATTTTCACAAAAAAGATTTTGCCTTTAAAGTCAACTTCAGAGATTGATATGGTATGGATTTTGTTCTTAATGTCACTAGTCTATGTACATTATTTCTGACAAATTTATAAGTTTGGAGAAATAAAATGGAAGCTTTCAAGTCCATACCCTCGTGAAGTTATTACCTATTAAAGACTGAAGTTACATAGCAGCCCCCAGTCCAATAAATTTAAGAGGTAAACACATGTATATCTCTATGATCCATTTATAAGCCAGCTTCTTCTTAGACAGTCTATAATTTTGTTTGCAAATTTATTTTTGCCTGTGTTTCTTACAAGTTGAGTAAATAAACTATAATAAATAAAGAAAAAAAATACATGCACATATACAGTATATTATAGACAAAATGAATTGTACATAGTTAAACCGAACATAGTTCAATTGGTTAAGACATATCTTCTCAGCCAAAAAAGTCATGAGTTCGAATCTCCACCCCATATGTTGAATTAAACAAAAAAAATTAAAATTAAAATGGATGGATTATGTTAGAAGATGGTAGAAACAAAATAAACACCCAGTTGTTAGCGCTTAACATTAAAAACAAAGAACAAATAGCAATGTTTCTGGCTAATAAAAGTCACTGTGGATTAAAAGAAAATAAAGATGTAATGGTGACACTTGGTAATACAAAAATTGGGTCACATCTATCGGTTCCAAATAGTTAGAGAGAGAGAGAGAGAGAGAGATGGTGAGAAGATAGGTAAAGGGTATCTGTTAAATTAGTTTAAATGAAATTCTCCAACCTAAGTTTAGAAAGAGAAGGCAACCTTGGTAATTACAAGTAATTAATATTGCATTAATTACAAATTAGAAAAGAGGGACAAGAAATGAGAAATGGAGGGGAATCCAATTCAATGATAGCTTGATTAGTTAAGTACTCTTCTAATTAATATGAGAAAGGTCGTCTTTAATTAATTGGATCAAAATCCAACTAACACCCAAAATCAACTCTTTTCCATCATCATGATGACCGAATGGGAACAAAGATCTCGAGATTTTTCTTGGCAATCAAACAAAATCTTAACCAAGAAAGTAAAAGGGGGAAAAAGGAACAAAGAAAAGAAAAGAAAAAAAAGAGAGAAAGAATAGAGAGTTGAAAGAAAGAGATAAGTGGTTGTTGTACCAATGGGGTATACAGAATCTAGAGAGAGATCTCAGCATGATCTGAGGAAATATACTTCTACTTCTGTAAATATACTTTACCTTCTCTCTCTCTTCTCACCCACTTCATAAAAACCTTCAAAATATTACCACACACCCCTCTCTCTCTCTCTCTCTCTCTCTCTCTCTCCAGTTGTTGAAACTGTGATGATGGCAAACCCATTGTAATTCTCTACATAAATCAGAGATAAACAAACTATCTTCTTCAGATCACCAGCTTGGTGTTTTTCTTGGGGGCAATGGAGTTGAAAGCAGATGCAGAAGAAATCCAACAACAGCAACATTTCCATGTGCTGGCAGTGGATGACAGTCTTATAGACAGAAAGCTTTTGGAAAAGCTCCTAAGAATTTCTTCATGCGAAGGTAAATACATAGTTATCCAACTAATACTACCCAGTTTTTCTTTCTAAATTTTACTGTTCACATTTTTTTTATAACTACATTTTCCAATACCCAGCAGTGACCTGCGTGGAGTCTGGGGATAAAGCTCTAAGGTATCTGGGTCTGCTCGATGACCTTGACAAATTTTCTTCTTCAGCTGCTTCATTTTCCTCTCCACAACTCTCCCAACGACAGGTATTTTTCCTTTTTCTCTACAGTCAAGATCCTCTCTCCCTCTCTCTCTCTCTCTCTCTGTGTCCATTTTCTTGAATGCTTGCTAAAGAAGACCAGCAAATTAAAACATGAACAAGTTTCTGATTATAGATACACCAGTTTCCTATCTCTTATCCTAGAGACACTTCCACTTCACAAATCCATGTGAATTATATATAAATTAGAAGCAACCATGAACGGTGAAGCAATATCCCAAATAAGATGATCTTCAACCGCATGAAGATATGCAAACACAGTTGAATGGAAAAGAAAGGAGAGGAAAAAAAAAAAACAACAAATATTTAATTTTCTGTAATTTTGTGCATTCATTAAGGAGGGTCTCCGGAGGGTAGACTAGACGAAGACACCGCAAGTTGCATACTTTTACATGCATCACATGTGGAGAAAATTTTAGCTATTTTATGGATGAATTTTTGTTGTCACAATTTTCCAAAAATTTAATAGAAGAAGAACTTTTCAACTGCATTCAATCAGCCGGGAATTGATGAAGATTTTCTGTGGAATAGATTTTGGATGTGGGGACCCCTATGTTGTGTTACTGTTAGCGTGTGTTTTATAAGCCTTGTTTTATTTTAATTTTTATTATTTCGTAAATTATTTTCATTTTGATTTTCCAAACGTTAATGAAACACACAGGAAGTCAAAGTCAACCTAATCATGACAGACTACTGTATGCCTGGGATGACTGGTTATGATCTACTCAAACGACTCAAGGTCAATTACTTCACCATCCTTTCATACATACAAACCGTTAATGCTATTTTTTCCCTCCAAATTTATGGCTATATATAATTTTTTATTTTGCCTAACTAATTTGTATGAATATTAAAAACGAGAATGATATTCACAAATTGATCCAACTAAAATTGAGCATAATTGATCAATTGTTTAAGGCATAACTATCCGACACTAAAAAGTCGTGGGTTCGATCCCCATATATTGTCGAACTCGATCCAAATTCACATCACAAAGTATAAGTATGGTATTCAAGAAACAAAGAGACTACTGATATCAAAATGATATTCTAAGTCAATTAAAAAGGACTGATGGGTAAAATTTTTACGTGCATACAGAAAATCCAGGCGTCCAAACTTGGAAAATGCTCCTTGTTCATATATATAAACCAATTGCATTATTTTGTAGCCTTTATTTAATACATCAATTTTCTTTCTATTTTTTGAAAAATATTTTGAAGTATTCAAATAAAATAAACATAACCCAAATTTGAAAGGTATAAGACGAGCGAGCAAACATGTTTGAAATTAAAATGAGATATCGGTGCTAAAAATCACATTCTCTTTTTATTTTTTTGAATTCAACATCATGTGGGGATAGTAAGATTCGAACTTTGGTCGGATAAAAATGTCTTTAACCAATTAAACTATGATCGATTTGACAACTTTCTCTTTTTGTTAATGATCACTTTAATAATATAAGATGATGAGGCTTACATTTGATACGTGCATTTTGCAGGGATCTTCTTGGAAAGATATTCCTGTGGTTGTCATGTCATCGGAGAACGAACCTTCAAGAATAAACATGTACAATATTCGACTCTCTCACTCTCTGTCTTTTCTGTATTCACTTTATGGTTAAATTCAAAGTATTGTTTTCTATAATATGCAAACAAGCATCATCTTGATCGGTGAATCTCTTAAACATATGCAATTTACTTACAGGTGCTTGGAAGAAGGGGCAGAGGAATTCCTGTTGAAGCCTCTTCAACTATCAGATGTGAAGAAGCTTGAGCCTCACCTCCAAAAGTCCCTCAGCCGTTCTTCTGCAGAAATAAAGGACGAAGAAACCGTAGGAATCGGAATCGGAATCGGTACTTCCGATGCCATTGGCGACGAAAACAAATCGAAAGGAGACAGTAACAAGAACGACAATAACAATACCTTCAGCAAGAGAAAGGCCGTGGCTCCAGAGACGTCTGAAAGACGACCAAAACTGAAAGAATTGCAGGCTGCAGTATAAGAAATACTGCAAGCTGGCATCCGCCATTGGCACATACATAGCTATAGTTGCGTCGCAGGCATTTCGTCGAGCATCTGTGCTGCATTAATCTCGATTTACTGCGGCATTACGGAGAAATTTTTAGGTTGAAAAGGGGATTTTGAGGGTGTAAAGTGGCTTATATACGTCTTTGCTAATGTCTGTTTTTGGATGAAGATGGAGGAATCTCCCACAATGGGATGTTTTCGAGGTAATCAATCTAGGGGTTTACAACTCAGATTAAAATATCAAATGAAATTATCTTTTTGGCTTTTACGTTCGATAATCAAGAACTAATCATAAGAAAAAGAGAAACCGTAGAACGAGGAGTTTTTGGACCATAAACAAGCGCGACAGGAATTAAAAAATAGCTTTAAACTTTGAAGTTTATTTTAATTTAGTTTTTAAAATTTTAAAATATCTATTTTCGTCCTTAAATTTTTAAATTTACTTCATTTTGATCATTGAATTTTTAAAATATACATTTTGATTCCTTTTTTTAGTACCCATTTTGATCCCTACACATTAAAAAAAAAATAACTATTTTAGATCTTATCTTTTTTAAAAAAATAAACTAATGATGTAACTTCAAATATATCAAAGCATGAGAAGGTGTGCATGTATTAAGTTACATAGGTTAAAAGCGAGCATTGAACAAATAAATATTATATGAAAAAATTTTATAGCAAAAACTAAAATGATTATATTTTGAAAGTTCAGTGATCAAAACGAACATTTAGAAAGTTTAGAAATTAAAATGAAATAAACATGAAAGTTCAGGAACCAAAACAATCATTTTAAAAGTTTGGGGACACCAAAATAAAAACAAACTTAAAAGTTAAAAAACCGAGTAAGATTTAATCCTAAAAAGTATCAAATCTCTCATAAAGAACTTTGCGCATTATGGTTATTTAAAAAGTTTTTATTCAGCTCATGTAATTTACCTCTATGGTAAAAAAGTCCTTTTTTTTTTTTTTTGAAGTTAAATCATAATTGATAGTTTTTGAACTTTTAAATTTATGTCTATAATTCTTTTAACTTTTAAAAAGTGTCTAATAGGTTTTTAAGTTTCAATTTTATGTCTAGTAAATACAACTTTAAAATTATTTAATAGATTTATGAAATTTTAATTTTGTTACCATTAAGTCCCAAAATGTATTGGACATTTTTTAAAGTTTGCTGGTCTATTAGAAATAAAATTTAATTTTTGTGTTTGATCTTAAACTTTTAGTTTTGAGTCCCTTGATTTTACAAAAAAAGGTCACATGGGTCTTTTAGACATGAAATTGAAAATTATATTCAAGAACTTAATTGACACAAGGAATAAAATATCAGTGCCAATATAGATATCGATAACTCGAATTCACGAATATATCGACAGATATTTGAATATTGACGGATATTTCGGAAAACATCACGGATATCAAGGAAATTTATAAAAATATGGGAAATTATAATGAATGTCAAAATTTGTTGTCATATTTGTAAATATGTCACATAGAAAAATAATTTGCAAATATGACAAATATTGAAATTTTCATAATAGGATAGATTCCTATAAGTGATAGGTAGCATTAATAGACATGCATGATAGACCAATTTTATGTCTATTAGTGATAAAAATCTATCACTAATAAACTATTATTTTAACTTCTATAAGTGATATATGTCTATCACTAACAGATAATTTTTACATTTATCAATAATATAAGTCTATCAATAATCAGTGATAAATCAATAAAACAAAATTTTCTCTACTAGATTCATCCCGATTGAAATTCTATAAAGATTAACGTGAATTTATTACCTCAAATTGTTAAATGTCAAGCATGAAGACCTCAAAAATAAAAAAATCATTGATGGACTACTTATTATATGATAGGGCTCTATCAGTAATATAGACTACTTATAATATAAAAAAGGTAAAAGAATCAACTACTTATAATCAATATAAAAAATAAAAAAAAGAGTCAAGCATTGATATTAGATCATTTTACAACTTGTGAAAATTTACTTATTTATAACTGTGACTAATACAAGGACAAGGATATTGATAGATTGATATTAGACTTAAGTCTATCAGTGATAGACTTTTATAACATAGTGATAGACTGTATATTATAAAATGACTTAAATCACAACCTAAAAAAAATACTTCTTAAATAGCAAAAACATATTTCTTACCTTCACCAATTGATTTTTTCTTTCTTATTTTCTAATTAAGATCATGTCCGTTTTTTGTTTGATTTTCCTTTCAAGCTAAAAAAATTAAAAACACATAACAATGTAGTCAATATAATGTAAAGTCTATAATCGATATATAGAAGTCTATCACTAATAAACTAAATTTATGCTTTTATATAAGTCTATCAGCGATACCAATCTATCACTGATAGACTATAAAGGAAAAAACATAAATAAACTTTACACTAACAAGTCATAACTTACAAAAAAAAAACAAAAACTTATAAATCACAACTTATACAGTAACAATTAAGAACTTTAAAAAAATAATAAAAAAAAAACTTAAATAAAGAAACATAACTTCTAAATCAAAAGTTATAGACTAGCCAATCAAAACATATAAACAACAAGCCAAATTATAATAAAAATTTATGAGATTTGAAAATGAAGAAAGACTACACAAACTATAAGAATTTTGAAACTTAAGTGATAGAATTCAGTCAATCAGCAATAGACTAATATCTCTGATAAACTAAAATCATGACATAATATATAATCTACCATTGATAGAAGCCTATTCCTACTGATAGACTAAATTTATGTTGTAATTTAAGTCTACTAGTGATACTAGTCAATCGCTCATAGACTATAAAAAAAAAAATCTAGGCAACTTTTTTTGTCATATTTGCAAATTCTTTTATTTTTTTTACTATAAATGCTATTATTTTATGTCCAATTACTATATTGGCTATCAGCCCTAAAAATATTGTAATATTTTTTGTGAAACTTTAAAATAAGCTCATTAATATTATAAACCACTACTTTGAGCACATATATCAATAATTGAAAGCCAAATATATGCATTAATGCATTAATAGATAGTAGTGAACATTAAAAAATAAATATGAATTTAAATAATTTATTGATAAAAAATTGTATTGAACAACTATATGATTGATATTTGATAATTAAAAAAAATGATGCTTTTGGGGTTATTAGACCAGCATTAATATAGTTGATTGTCTCATTCCATTATGTAAGCAAGGTTTCTATAGAAATAAAATATAAAAGTTATAGTCCTAGTAAACTTAAGGAAAAAGAAATCATACTCAATTTAATAAAAATTAAAAGAAACAATATTCAATTCAACAGTAATTCATTGTTTAATTTAAAATATTCAATTTCATTAATTCAATTATAAACTAAAAGAACAAAATTCAAAAGAAGTTATTACGTTAGTCCTTATAATATTTTACAGGTTATATATAATAAATTAATAAAAAAAAATAAAAGAAAAAAAATTATATTTCAAACTCTTGTGAGAGGAGAAAAGTGTTGAGAATGGAACGGAGAAAGAGAGAAAAAGACAGAGAAGGAAAAGGAGCATTTAAAAAATATACACATACATATGAGAGGTATCATAAATCAAACCCACCACCTCAACTTAGTAAGGAGGCGCGTAATCCACTTAGCTAATGCTCAATATTGTGCTCTTTTTTTTATATATTGCATAGATAGAAGGTAAAAACAACTTTACATTTAGTATCTATAGTGAGACCTTTATATTTCCGATATTTCAGCGAAATATCGAAATATTTCGCCGATTTTTAATACCATGATTGACACAAAATTAAAAGTTTAAAGATTTATTAGAGGCTTTAAAATTGAGGGATATTATACACAGTTATAATAGATTCTTATTTTTTATTCTTATCAAATTGGCTATAGTTCAACAAATCACGGCATAAGTAAATGCCATGTATTCAAATCTTTACCTTACATTATTGAACTAATAAATGGAGAGATGAAAATTTCAATCTTTATGGCCGTTTGTTTGGTGGGGATCTGAGATTCCCATGGGATGAGTATCTAGATTACACCATTTGTTTTGGGATAATTTAGGATACTTGGGTATCTTGAGATACCCAGGCATTCTAGAATGCCCATATGAGGGGTATCCTCTAATGATGGTTTTATCCTTCGTTTTTTGTATATTTTCTCTCTCATCAATTTTTTATTTCACACTTTTTATATTATATTTTAAAATAAATTATTGTATTCATGCACTGAGACAATAATTGGCAATTAACTGTACTTATATTTTACATTTTGATATAAAATAAACTTTAATTAAAATTAATAATATCTCAATTTATTTTCGATTGCATTTTAAAGTAGAATATTCCTTTTATTTATCTTTTTAATAGTTACTTCATATTTTTGTTATGATTTTCTCTCTTGTACATCTCTTCAAAAAAAAAAAAAGTTATTTGTTTGTATTTTATCTTAAAATTAAAATTAAGTTTACATTTCAAAACACAAAAAACAAAATCAATTACAAACAATTATGATTTCTCAAAAAAAAATCTAATTTGATAATGTGTTAAATATAATCCACTAAAAACAGTATCAATTATATCAATTATCGTTTTTGAAAAAAAAAGAACAAATTCAAACTTAAATTGATATTTAATATTCAATTCTTCATACAAATAAAATCTCAAATTAATATAAGTTAATTTGTTTTACAAAATAATAAATAAAATTAGTATAAATAAAATTGACATAAAAATAAAATACTAGAATAATATATAAATTTAAATTATATTAAACTGATATATAAAATACTTAAAAATTGGTAAGGACATTATTGGTATAAATGTGATATTCTCATACACAAATTCTTCAAAACAAACATAATTATCCAAATATTCATTTCTATAAATTATACCTTTAAAACAAACATGATTATCTAACTTGCCGGACATATACTATTTCAGATATCTATAATTCTGGGCATCTAAAGATTTCAATTATTCATAAATCTATTAGACACTTAAGAATTTATTAGACATAAACTAAAAGTTCAAGAACTAAATTCGTACTTAAACTTATATAGGAGTAGAAATGTTTGGCGCTTTAACTTGTTAAATCATATTTTGTGTGTCATTCATACAAAGTTCAATATTAATAGAGAATTGATGTGACATTTTATTGAATCGAGATAATTAAACATGTTTGGGAGATCATAACAAAATTTAATTAATAATATTAAATTGTATATAACAAGAAAAAAAAAAGTTGTAAATGACAATTCAATGTTTAGACAGTAAATTAATTAATACTATCAATAAACAGAATAAAATAAAACTAGATCATAACTAAATTGTTTTAAAAATATTTTAATGTTAATCAAGGATTTCTTAGAGAGTGGACCTTTCACAAATTACAAATACTAGTTAGTTAATAATTAATAAGATTGAACCTTTTCTATATATATAAAAAAATTGAATCTACATCATTATTCAATAGAATCAAAGTATCTATCAATTTGGGTTACAATTTGTATTAACTACATAAATAGTTATAAGACTGTCAAATCGAGTAAAGTCAACTGGTTAATTATATATTTTTAGTCAAAAGGTCGTGACTTCAAATTCTCATATCCACTAAAAAAAATTGCAAGACACATTTAACTACATTTATAATATAATATTTTTAATTACATCATGTTTATTAGATAGAAAAAGTAATTAATTCCTATTAAAATTTGTTGTGAAATCCGTATTCGTTTAGTATAATATTAAAACCATATGAACAAAGTAGAAAGTTGAAGTTGGAGCCAAACAGAGCATAATAAAAACATATCTCCATAATCAAGAAATTATGGATTCGAATCCTCTCACTTCAGATGTTGTTGTACTCAGAAAAAATAAAATAAAATAAATAAATAAATAAATATATATATATGTATATATATAGCAATAGAGAACAAGACAGGAAGCGAGCGTACCTGTGCTCGCTTCTTCTCCACCAAGCACGGAAGTTTAAGGATAATTGTAGGTCGGTGGCTACCTAAGGAAACTCTGATTCTATCCTCCTCCGGGCTGGGAGGCATCTACCACATCCCGATCACAAGGAGAGGTTCGCCATGATGGGGGGTACTTTTTTTTCCCCTTCCAGAAAGAATGAAATGCATAGGGGACCATCCTTTTGTTGCAGCATGCTCCTGAGATTTACGGATTCGCTGGGGCCCTCAGGTCCTACTTAGTAGACTTAAAAATGAAAAATTCAAATAAAGAAAAAAAAAAATTAGAGGGAGGGGTCTCTTGCTTGTATTGTCAAAATGGAATATATCTCACATAATTCACATAAAAATAATATATCTTATATTATATAATAATCATGAAATTGAGATATTGATAATAATAAATAATAGAGAAAATTAATAATAATAATAATTATTATTATTATTATATATATGTTGAAGATGGAGTTGTGGCTATCCCACTCATTAATTAATGAAAACAATTTGACAAAGAAAATTTCCTTTTTGAAATGAGTCTCAAATGTAAATATTTACGCAATCAATGCACCCACCTGCACCCACTTAATTCACCCACCGATCCCAGTTGTTGACATCCTCCAGAACGGTATTTAAAGAGAAATTAGATTTTATTATTATTATTTTTTATTTTTTATTTATTTTTTTTTTTTTGCAGAGGGAAAAGATTGTAAAAATTAAAGTTCGTCCAAGGAGGGAAAAATGAATTTAATATTACTTTTCCATATTTGACTAGACTTTAAAAACTTATTTTGGAGCATCCCTAAATTGTTTTTCTGCACTATCAGAGCTACTATAAAGAATAAACACATTCTAAATAGTTTACAAGTTGATTAGTTTGTTAGTATTTGTTGGTAGTTGGTTTTTTTAAAATTATTTATTTATTTGTTTATCAGCATCCAATATTAATTCAAAGTTGTTTTTAGATTCTCTCAATGTATTCATCAAAAGGTATTCATGAGGATCAAATTAACTGGAGGGAGAAAAAAAAGGTGGATCGATTGCCCTTATTTGTATTTAAGATTTTTTTTTTTTTGTTCACAAAGATGTATCAATTTCAATTTTAAAGTTACAATTTCACAAGATTCCATAATTTCGACAAATTAATTTCTAGTTTAAATTTCAATTTTAAAGTTACAATTTCACAAGATTCCATAATTTCGACAAATTAATTTCTAGTTTAAATTTTATTTTAATTCTTAAACTGTAAAATTTGTTTTATTTTGATTCATGAATTATCATCTAATATTTATTTATCTAAATTTATCATTTAATATTTATTTATTTAATACTCGTGACTTAAATACAAACTCATATTAACATACTTAACATCTTCATTCCTATATTTAAAATTATATCATTAATTTGTTAACATCTCTATTCCTATATTTAAAGTTATATCATTAATTTGTTAAAAATAAAATAAAGACTAAAATGATTACTTTTTAAAATTTCAAATAAGTTTAAGAATCAAAATCAAAAAGTTCAACGACCAAAATAAAATTTAAACTTAATTTCTATCAATTAAAGTTTAGGATCAAAATTAATTTTTTCGCAAACGAAAAACGAAGATTTAAAAGTTCTGTTCTCTGAGGACTTTCAACTATAGTCATGCTCAACAAACTTGAAAAAGGGGAGGGGGGTTCAAAAAGTAGAAACGAAAGCACTTTAAACTCCGCCTATAAATTAAACATACTCAGAAGTTTCTACTGTCACATAACCATTACACTGTAGTAGTATGATAGATGTAGATCTAAAAACTACTCAACAAAATGCAAAAAAGGGCCGTCCTACGTTGCATATTATTATTTTTATTTTTATTTTTTATTTTTATTTAAAGGGAAAAACTGACATTGAGAAAATCAAAAAAGGGATCACATGCTCTGCTACTACTTTGTCAAGTTCCATGGGAATAGAATAGCAGGCGGCTGCCAAAACCATACCCAACAAGCAAGCAAGCTGTCCAGCCACCTGCCCAGATTCTTCAGCTCTTCCTCCTCCATGTACAAAAAGCCGACTTCCTACACAAAACAAACAAGAAATGATTCACAAACTGCTGATGGTTTGTAAGATCTTTGTGTTTTGTGTTATGTTCCTGAATGTTAACATGTTGCACTTACACTAAAAAACTTGTAAAGAATAAAAAGATCCAATGGGTTTCTTTCTCTATAGAAAGATGCACCAAAGTCACTGCAGTAATCAACCCCATCGTTATTAACCCGACGACGATGAAAAGTTTAAGAAAATAGAATTTTTATTGAAAAAAATGAATATTTTTCAAGCCGGAGTGGGCTTTATTAACAGAGTATGGCTTCTTTCTCCCATCTCCTATGCAAGTTTCACAGTGTGTCAATCAAGTGAGTTAAAAGATCTTAAAGAGCTTTTTTTCTTTGTTCTTTCTTTTTTTACCATTTTTAGAGCTCATCCTTGGATTCCGAATCTGGCTTTGAGTCCTTGGGTTTTGACTCTGCCTCCTCGTCCTTGGGTTTTGAATCTACCTCAGCGATTTTATCACGATTTGTCTCGATGAAATTTATGATGTCTTCTTTGGATCTGTCACCGCCATACTCCAACAGCTTTCCGCTTGCTGTCCTAAGATACACAGTGGGGTAACCTTGGACATCGAATTCACCCTCTGCAATGTCGTTTGCGGTGGCATCCTAACAAGTCAAGGAAATGAAATGAATCAAACCAAAGTGTAATGATTAAATACAGGACAGGCAATTACACGTTAGGGTCAAAAGAAAATGTCAATAATTTACTCATGTTCAACAATAGCATCAACAATTTCAAGGCAGTAACTAACTTGTATAATGAGTTTTAGAAACTAGTAAAATGCATTACCAGTTTACCACAAAAGATAAAACTAAACGCATTAAATCATAAAAGATTCACAGGGTAATGGATCTTACAAACTTAGCAATGATGACATCAGGATCGCTTTCATATGAGACACCCACTTCCTCTAAAGTTGGAGCCAGTTTCTTGCAGTGACCGCACCAAGGAGAATAAAATTCCAGTAAAACTGCATGATGAAAACAAGCCAGTTAATGATCTCGCAGTTAACAAGGGAGGGTAACTACAAATACGAGATTGAGGAAAATTTTACATTACAGATCAGTTTATTAAGAGATACACATCCTACTGAACTTTTTTGATAATATAACAAACTCAACCACTACCAAAACAAAAGGTTCAAATAGTCGGAATCAAGAATCGAGGAAAATCAGAAGAGAACTTAATGGAAAAGGCACAGAATGTTATGAAACCAACCAAGGTCTATGTACTCGAAATAAGATTGTAATGAGTAATAATTATATACCTAGTTACCAATCATCTTTTTTTCATAGGACTAGTTAGCAATCATTAAATGAAATTAACGATGATTAAGTATAGGGCAGCATATGCACACACATATTTAAAACCAAATTTAACTTCTACCCCATATTTTCCTAGATCATATTTGCAAATTGATATTCAAACACAGTGATACTCACCATTTTTACCAGAGTTGTAAACTACATCCCGGAGGCTATCAGCAACAACCACTTTCACGGGTTCATTGTTACTCTCAGGAATGGGTTCTGATTTTATGAATTGTGGCACATTGCCGTTCTGCAGTTATGAACTTAGAGTCACAAACTACTGTATATAATTCCAAAAAGCATAAACACGAAAGAAATTTAACATACCACAAACGGAATGTTAATCATGAAGAAACCATATTGAATGAACAAAATTTCAATCTTAATATCAAGAATTTGAGCACTACTTCATGCAAAAGGCCATCAACAGAAAGTGAAAGAAAGAGTTTGACCTTGTATTCCTTAACCCAAGGAGCAATCTGATCAGGCTCCACATTGAATTTCACATACTTATGCCTATCATTTTTTTGTACAAGAATGACAGGCACTTGATCTTCCTTGAGTCCAAAATACTGTTGATGCAAACCAATAAGGCATTAAACATGTTAGCGATGATGGAAAACAACGGAAGCAAAATAAATAGCCACACAAAACAAAAAAGGACACAAACGTTTAAGGCAGCTTGACTGGCTTGACTATCTCCAATTAGAAAACTTATTCCCTCTCCTTTGTATTGTTCAGCAACTTCACGGTACTTAGATTTTAAAGAATCAGCAACCTCACTGCTGTAATTCAGAAAGAACATAGCCTGCCCAACAGAACAAACAAAATATTAATCATATAACGCTCGTTTAGTGTGTCAATGGAAAAGATTTAAATTGTGCCACATAAGAAAAGAAAAAAAACCTAAAATTGCTTGAGTATGAAAGAATAAAATAATAAAATACATATGAACCAGATAAGACAATTCATTTATTGAAGCGCAGAAAAAGTGAGAGTTGAACATTTAATGTACAATTAGCTCCATGCAAACAATGGAAACAATCATTCGACTAAAGAGGAGAACGGTTCTCACAGCAGATCTTGCCTATTTACCTTATCATTAGGACTGGAGAAGAACTTGGAAAGGTAAACGTGATTGCTAGGATCGTTATCGAACACCGTTACCAAGGGAATACTAGATTCTTCAATGAACTTCTCCAACTTAGCTACATCAAAATCCTGAGTTCATAGCACCAAAAAGAATCGGCATGCAGAAATTTATAAATCGTAAGGATCCAAATCTAGAAATTTAACACACATAATAAAAGGAAATTCCGGTACCTTAAAATCAACAAATTGTTCATCAAATGGCTTGAAAAGCCTGACGATTGGACCAGCTACAGATGTCTCTCCACGTGGAAGTAGCTTAGCATCCAGAGTGTGACCAAAATCATAGTCAGAACGCAGCTTCTCAGCTAAAGCGATGTAGTTATCAAACTCCTCTCCAGAAAATTTTGGAAATATCCCAACCTGCAAAGCCAGGGAAAAATTAATTTTCCTAGTTATTATACAGAAAAATGGAAATGGCAACACAAAATTGGAAAAGAAGAAAAGATGAGAGATCTAGTTTATACAATGAAAACATTCTTGATGAGATTACTAGCATCCTCTGCAGATTTTATTTCAGCCGATGCGGGTCCACTTTGCTTCTTCAAGTAGTCAACAATCCCATCTGCATCGCGAGGACCCTTGTAATCTTGACTTGATTTGCCCCCATTTCTGAGTATCTTAAGAGTGGGGAAGCCCTTGATTTCAAATTGCCCTGCCAGCTCTCTGTTTGACTCTTCATTTGCATCAAATTTGGCTAAAACAATTGGAGGGTCATGACTGCTCAAAACAGACGCCGCTTTTTCATACTGTTGTAAGGAAAGAAAAGATTGGATAAAGCCCTAAGCAACAAGATCCTCAAGGATAATTCAACTTTAAACAGCTGAGATAAGAAAATTAATTTACCTCTGGTGCCAGTTTCTTACAATGTCCACACCTAAATCATCAAGGGAAAACGTTAAAAGGAAAAACCAAGCTCAATTGACAATTCGTAATGTAATGATGGCTAATTCAAAACATGATAAATATTATTAAAAGGTTAAAATCTACATCAATTCCATAAATAAATTTCCACTACTACTTAAGGGAAAGGAGCGCTAGAACGTTCCAAGAGGAAGGATATGCCATAGAGAAAAAGTCAAACATATAATTAAGCCCATAAGTACTCTTAGATTCCAGTTCTGCATGGATAAAAATAAATATCCAGAACCAACGGTGAAAGTATCAAGTTCAGATATGTTTCAAACGAAGACCCGAGAATCATTCACGACTAAGAGAATCCTCTCGTAGTTGACTGCGTACTCGAGAACAAACATCAGGCTAACAAAAAATCCATACATACATTCATCCCTAAATACTAACATCAAAATAACAACACAAAACTCTTTCAACAAACCATGCACTAAAATCAAGCTATGGAAACAGAGCGAAGAGACCAATTAACACGATAAGAATGCAAAAAAAATCAATTACACAGAAATAAGAAAAATAAAACCCTAAAAACACAACACAAAAATAGAGATCCTAACAGAAATCACAAAATCAAATCACAAAGCAGCCATTAAAACGATCGGAAACGGAAACTTAACCAACGAAGGACGAGGAAAATGGTAGTCCAGAAAACCATAAAGAAGAGAAAAGAAAGCCGTACCACGGGGCGTAGAACTCAACAACGATGAAGTTATGCTTGCTAACAACATCCGAGAAGTTGGAACTGTCCAAAGTGAGAACAAACTCCTTCGCCTCAGACTCTTCCGCGTAGATCTCAGTGAAAGAAGCGGCGAGGAGTACAGAAGCAAGAACAAAGAACCGAATCAAAGATGAAGACGCCATTTTCAGGGCAGTGGAAGAAGCTGTATGTGTGAACGATATTCAGAGAGGTTCAGTCCGTGAGAGGGTTTTTAAGGGGAAGACCGACTGAAGAAGTTAGATAGAGAACGATACAAATATGGACTCGCACGTGACTGCGTATGAGTCATTAGATCTATAGTCGCGCTACATGTGGACAAGTTGCCACGTGGAATAATATTATTGGTTGAGGCTTGTCATTTGTATTTGACTTTCCATCCGCAGGCTCGCACGCTTGGCGATTAAATCGCCGATTAATCCAACGCATGTTTCGTGTGGAAAAAAGAAAACGATGTACGGCAGCTAGAAAATTTTGAAATGTCAAAAATCAAAACCCAATTAAAAAAAATGGAGAGTATTATAGGAAAATTTCACTCAAATATTTATTTTAGAAAATATCAAAAGAAAATTTTATTTTTTTGTTTTTTTTATTCTATTTTATGTTGTTAAATATAACATTTTTCTTAATGTGTTTTTGTAAAAAAAAAATCTAAATAACTTTGATTTAGATTATGTTATTTTATAAAAAAAAATTATCCATTTTATTATATTTGTAAATAAATATTTATTTTATGCTGTAAATTTCTATATTAAATGAGCCATTATTGAGTCGAAAATATCTGGTTAACTGAGTCTGATTTGTTCTCTTATTATTATTGCGGAATTTTACGTAAACTATGTTATTTTCATTTTAATTTAATTTGTCCACTTGAAACGGTTTTACAGATTTTCATTTTGAAGATAACGGTCTTACAGATTTTCTTTTTTGAAGATCACGGTCCTACAGAAATTAAATGCAATTTTAGAAAGAAAAAAAAAAGTAATGATAATAAATAATATTATAATAAGGAAATCATCACCCATATTAACTATTGTTTTTATAAAAATACATATTCAACTATCATTTAAGGTGTACTAAAAAAACTATCACTTAAGGTGAAATTTATTGACGTACTCAAAATAAATAAGTAAATAAATAAATTCATTGACTTTTCCTTTATTGGATTACAAGTATGAAGTAAAGTATTTTTTATTTTAATATTGTATTTTGAAAAACAAATTTTAAAAATATTGTAGGTCCAAAACTAATTTCAAAAATATTGTAGTTTTAATTGAGGTAGAGCATATTTGGATGGATCTCTTCAAGGCTTTTTTTATTATTATTATTTTTAAATAATTATATTTATTTATTTACTTAAATTTAATTTAATTCGAATATATATTTTAAAAGCCACTTGTGAATCTAATTTCAAAAATATAATTAGGTCTAGAAACTAGAAGTAGGAAGCTACAAATGATGGCCGATAGTAGCAACGGTGGCGGTGGCAACAGTGGTTTAGTTTATCCGACGAACATAATAAGAAATTGGCATCATCTTTCTAAAGCCAACAAAACCTTAAACTCGAATGGTTCTATTGGGATCTCAATTGAAGATTCAAATTCCTATTCGTTAGTTTCTCCCGCCGACGACTCTCCCAAATCCCAATTGAATTCGGGATCAAAACAAAGAATTTGAATATATATTTTAATAATAAATATAATTATTAAAAACAAAAAACTGGAGATCCAAATCTGGAAGAGTCTCTTCTAACATTTAAAACTACAATATT
>JAOANK020000029.1:803506-822998 GCA_026257165.2 Telfairia occidentalis | reverse complement strand
GACTAGTAATTTTCATATAATTTTTAATTGATTAGAAGTACAAAAATGTATTATTGTAATTATTATATATCTTATTCCGATTCCAATGAAAGCAAATAACATGAATTGATTTTTTATTTCAATTCTAAACAACTCCTAGTAACCAACATCAAAAGACTACAATTCACATTCCAATTGATTTCATTTTAATCGATTTTCATTATAATTCATAGTAAGTAAGTGGTGCTTTATTCTCTTGAAGCTCTTTACAAATTGGTCCCTATTGGCCACTAGACCAACCCATAATTATATTTAGTGAGAATATTAATTTTGGACTAGTTACTAATGTTTAGAAATAGTTCAATTGGTTAACACATGTATATTCAATCAAAAAGTTCTTAACTACGTGACAGACACGTCAAACCGAACATAAATCAATTAGTTAAATGCATATCTTTTTAATAAAAAAATTATAGATTGGTATCCCTTTTGTATAGGTCCATTGCTCGGGCCATGAATCTCTGTAATAATTATATTTCTCCTTTTTAACAGTCTGTGTGTTGGGGAGAAGTGAAAGAGAGTTTAAAAAGGGTGAACGCTAGATCCTAAAGCGATTTGACACCCTGAATCTTTGACAGACTTTTTGAGTTCCCTTTCTGGCCTGGAATCTTTTGGATTCGAAGAGAGAAAAAAAGTCGAAAAATGCCAAGAACCACAACTTTAATCTTGTTTCTTCTAGGTCTATCTTCAAGTTTTGCTGTCTCCTTCTCTACAAACATTCTATCTTTGGGCAAGAAAAAGTCTAATCCACTTCTCTCCTCCGCTGTTTTTCCCCTCAAAGGAAACGTCTATCCTCTTGGGTATTTGTTTCATTCTCGAGAACTTTGGAATCTGAATTGCTTTCTCTATTCTGGCCTAATTTGATTTTCTGTGTATTTTTTCCCGCTTGATTTGTGTTTATTGGAGTACGATCGTTGATTTTGTTTTTCCGTTATCGCTTCATGTTGTAGGCCAATTTGATTTTATGAAGTCCCCTTATTCGAGCCTTGAGTTTTTGTTGCTCATTTTTCTCTTGTTATGATCTATTGGATTTATGTGAGGTCCAGAAATCAACTTGTTTTATTTCGAAGCTTTCTCTGTAGTCCATGTGCATTCATCGATTCCACCATTTCTTAATGTTTTTTATTCTATATTATTTTAGGTACCCGATTGATTTAGTTAACATATATATGATGTTCGGCATCTATATTCCACATTTTTTGCTGAAGAAAAGTTTCATAATGGGGTGTTTCTTATCGGCTGTTTCAAAATGTTGTGATTTCAGTTTGTCCATGAATTTTCTGGTTTTCTTTGGTTATCTGTTGTTTATTTTTCATTGCTTCGATTGCTTTTCCTCCTAGTTGTTGCATATATTATTGAAAGCTTACCTCAATGCATTAATTCATCTTAAATTCTTTCCTATATTTGCAGTTATTACTCTGTATCTATTAACATTGGCAAACGAGATGAGGCTTTTGAATTTGATATTGACTCTGGCAGTGACCTTACTTGGGTTCAATGTGATGCCCCTTGTACAGGTTGCACAAAGGTTAGCGGATCAGATGATAACATAACAAATAACCAATTTGATGTTTGTTTCTCTTCGCTCTAATGTTCTCATAAATTTTGCATCCACTGCAGCCTCGTGAACAGTTATATAAACCTGACGACAATGCTTTGAATTGTTTTGAACCACTGTGCGAGTCACTCCGCCAGACAACCAACTATCAATGCGAGTCCCCAGAGGAACAATGTCAGTATGAAATCGAGTATGCTGACTATGGATCATCATTGGGTGTGTTGGTCAATGACCATGTGCCCTTGAAACTCACCAATGGTTCTCTTGCCACTCCCCGGATAGCATTTGGGTGAGTTTTCTGGATATGTATCATGATATCCAATTATCATGCTTGTAATCCCCAGAGGTTCCATTTTGCTTCACAAGTAAATAGTGTTTCGAGGACGTAAATAAACCATGTTGTAAAACTGATTTAGCGTCTGCCTTATTAAATCAGAGGATATATCTTCTATCTTCTAATCCTTTTGTCTTCAGATGTGGATATGATTATAAACATTCTGCTCCACACTCACCTCCTCCTACAGCAGGAGTTCTTGGCCTTGGCAATGGTGAAGTTAGCATTATCTCGCAACTAAGCAACATGGGCGTAGTTCGAAATGTCGTAGGTCACTGTCTAAGTGAGCAAGGTGGATTTCTATTTTTTGGTGATGAACTCATCCCTTCTTCAGGAGTAACGTGGACAAGTATGTCTTACGAATCTATAGGGTGAGTAGCCCTTTATTATCAACGTTATCTTTCACAACACATGTAATTGAAGATTTGTGTGATAACCTTTCTCATCTCAGAAGTTACTACTCATCCGGACCTGCAGAAGTCTATTTTGATGGAAAGGCTGTGGGTATCAAAGATCTTACATTAGTCTTTGACAGTGGGAGTTCATACACTTACTTCAGTTCTCAAGTTTACAATTCCATTCTTGTTATGGTAAAGCAGAGACAACGAACTGTTTTCTTTAGCAACATTTATGCACGAAATTGTAGTGTGAGATGGGATCTCTTTCCTTAGGTGAGGGATGATTTGAGAGGAAAACCGCTAAAAGATGCACCGGACGATCGATCTCTTCCAATTTGCTGGAGAGGCACACACCCTTTCAAGTCGTTGCTTGATGTAAAGAACTACTTCAAGCCCTTGGCATTACGCCTCACAAAAACTAAGAATGCTCAAATTCTATTGCCTCCAGAAACTTATCTCATCATTACTGTGAGTATAAAAAAACTACCTAGGATTCTTTGCAATCTTCTGCTTTACAAATTATATGGATAATAACTTAACTTGTCCTTCAGAAATATGGCAATGTTTGCTTTGGGATTCTGAATGGCACTGAAGTAGGACTAGGGGATCTCAACATTATTGGAGGTAAGCAACATTAGTACAAAACAATCTGAAAAATGTGATCCCCCCCCCCCTTCTTTGTTTAGGTGCCTTGCCTGTTATACTGTCTGACATTATTTCTCATTCAGACATCTCTTTACAAGATAAAATGGTGATCTACGACAACGAGAAACGACGAATCGGATGGGTTTCTACCAATTGTAGAAAATTTAAAAAGTAGACTACTATTCCTCATCGCCTTCTTTGTTTTGCTGGTGATATTGCATTTGTGGATATCCTTCTCACAAGCTTTTTCTGTTGCCTGTTTATTTTCAGGGAAAGTCATGGTTTTTGCCAACCAGAAGGTCCGTTTAGTATTCTGTCAGAGTATTATCATGAATACACCTCCAATATCTTTAGGAATGCTTAAAGTATAACGAAGAAATAGTTAGAATATGAGAAACTTGACCAGAAACATTTGTGTATTCCAATGTAAGTTTACTGAGTGTATATGTATCCTTTTTTGGTTACAATGTAATAGGTCGATGAAGCCAATAGGCTACTTGTAGAACATTAATGAGATCATGAAAGGAAATCATATAATATAATAATATATATATATATTAACAAAAATAAGTCAGTTAACGCAAAAACTAATAATAAAATTTTTATAACTTTTTAAATATTTTTACTCTACTTATTTGTTATGATTTTTCTTAACTGATATTGATAAAATTAAGAACTTGATTTTTTTTTTTGACATCAAAAATTATATTTTCAATGATCATAACTATGAGTTAACAAAAAAAAAAAGTAAACATATTATTTACTAAAGATGAAAAATATGGAGGGTAATCGACTAAGAGGTTTGAATTTGTATGCAGTCACATATTGTTGGGGGTTGGAAAATTACAAAAAAAAAATAGAGCCCCCCAAAAAATGAACTCCTATGTATAAATTCTCATAACTTATAAACTTTTTTTAAAAAAAAAAAAATTTCAAAACTCCTTAATGTTTGAAAGATTCATACACGTTTCAAATGCAGTGGTTAAGGTAAAGATTTTATTTATTTATTATGAAGTAGAACTCAAGATTTTAGTCATTGCATTGTATGGTGTATATAGATGACATTCAAGCAAAAAGGAAATCCTTAATCATTTGAGAATTCGTGTAAAGAAAAGATCCAACTGCATAGGGGACGTTAGATGAAACTTTGGGAGAATTCTTGTAAGTTGGGCGAATATTGTAAGTCCAAAATTAATTCAAAAAATATTGTCGTTTTAATGGTGGGGTAGATTTGGATGGAGATGATCTCATCCAAGTTTTTTTTTTTTTTTTTTTAATAATTAAATTTATTTATTTACTTAAATTTAATTTAATTTGAATATATATTTTAAAAACTACTTGTGAATCTAATTCCAAAAATATAATTAATCTAGGAAGTAGAAGTAGAAAGCGAGAAATAGGTGATGGCGGTGGCAGTGGTGATTTAGTTTTTTCAACGAAAACGGTCATGGAATTCGAAAGGGATCGACCTCGCCATTGCGAATGCTCTTACAAAAGAGAATTCAGATCCAAAGCCAACGAAACCCGAAACTCGAATGGTTCGATTGGGATCTCAATTGAAGATTCAAATTCCTCCTCTGCCGCCGTTCGTTTCTCCGACAACGCTCTCAAATCTCCAGTTGAATTCAGGATCAAGACGAGAAATTTAAATATATATTTTAATAATAATATAATTTTTTAAAAAAATTATCATCCAAATCTGGGAAAAGATCGTCTCTTCAAATTAAAACTACAGTATTTTTTTAATTAGTTTTGGACCTACAATATTTTTAGAATTTATATTGAACCTACAATTTAGAATTTGTTTTTCAAAATATAATATTAAAATAAAAAATCCAGTGGCGTTAGAAAATTATTATTTCTGATTCTTGAGTATTTATAAGTTATGTTAAATGTTGAAATTGTTCTTGTGCTCAACAATTAAAATATGGACTCCTGAAAATGAGTCGTATTTCTTTGTGATTTCACATAAATGTGTTTTTTTTTTTTAGCTCAACGTTGTGGAATTGAACCATCGCATCAATATCCGATCGAGTTATGCTAGAATTGGCAATTTCAGGTAACTATTTTATTTTTAAATAGGAGGCCACTCTCCAAGTCATACAGCATATCCACATTTGTAAAAGTTCCATCAGTCAGTGTCAGACCATGGGGCTTTAAAGTAGAGCTGTAGAACCAAGAGAATGAAGAGATTTGTTAATACAGAGACTATATATGAAAGGTTACTTTTTACCATTTTTCACATGAAAAAGATTCATACAATATCAAAGATCTTGTTTGAATGAAATTCATACCTTCATTTGAGAAACAAAGCTTTCGAGATCTCTACATCTAATCCTCTCTTTTTGATAGCCAACTCTCATTTCATTGATGGATATGGCGTCTTCTTCCAATGATCTATTAGAGAGGCCATTAGATGGCATATATCCATTTTTAGCTCGGCTCTGTAAAATGTAGGATGGACGAACTCCCTCAAATGACATATCCTCAATATCAAGTTCAGACTTCCTCATTTTAGCAAATAGTCCCCACATCTTTGCGAGTTCCTTTTCCATATCTTCTTCGTTGCGTTTCGCCTCTTCGAGTCTTCGGTATAGCTCGGCTTCTCTTTGATCTCTGTCAAATAGCGCCTTTTCAAATGCAGCTTCTCTTTTATATCTAGCACTACCAATATGGTGCTTTGAATCATAAGACTTTTGAGCACAGCATGACCTGCAGTAACTATCCTTAGCATTGGCAAGGTCACCAACAAGTTTGGCATTTTCATAAGAAAGTTTGGTCACTTCCTCAGCTAAGTTTTGGAGCTCAACTGCAGCAGCTGAAGCCAACTCCTTCGCATATGAAGCTTCTTCTGCAAGTTTACGACTTTGAATCTCAAGACCATCCTTTTCTTCGGTCAGTCTCACCTTCTCTTGCTTCATATTTTCTATCTCAGCCTACATCAAAATGATAAACATTTTATAGCAACAAAAACAGAAGAAAATAACAGTTATTCTAGTTTGCCAGGCTTTTAAAGTAACATTTATTATGATTGGATAACTGTTTTAGCCTGTAACCTGCATAACTTGGGAATGACAAAACTTGTCACTGTTGCAATCTTTAGAGTCGTCCTGGGTAAAAACTCTATTCAAGCTCATGACACTTGTTGGGGTGTTTTCTTCGGCATATTTATCCTCCCATGAGCTGAACTTATTCCGTTCTTTGATCTTCGTTCGTACGGCGTAGTTTGGATTTGCGAGATGTCGAGAAGCCTCGTCATCTTCATTTCTCTGAGAATTGCTCGAGTGATTCTGGGATGATGACTCTTGTTGCTGCCTTAGCAGAAGCATTGCCTCTTGCAACTCTGCATTTTCTGCTGTCTACAATAAATAGAAAAATTTTAAATTAAAAGAAAAACAAATAAAAAAAATTGAATGATGAGAACTTGGGAAGATTACCTTCATTTGCAGTTGCTCCTGAAGTATCCTATTGTCTGCCGATTTAATCTTCAAAATTAGGTCCACAAAGCAAAGGGGAATTAGTATATATATTATTTTTAACAAACGAAAGTTTGATATTTATACACCATCTGATAACATATATATATAGAAAGAATATAACAAACCTCGAGTTCAAAAATTTTTTCATTAAGTTGAGCAGTGAGCTTTGATAAAGCCTACATTAAAGTAAAGAAAAAACCCCATTAGTGTGATGAGAGTAAAAAATGTACCTTGGAAAAAAAAAAGGAAAACACAACAAATTATGAGTGGAATAACTGCATCTAAAGTTGGACCAGCCCCTGGTTCAAATTAAATTATAATGGCATCTCTGAGCACATAATTACCTGACCCAATTCAATGCTACTTGACATCTGTGGAGACGATTCAACTGATCCAATCATACGTTGTTCCAATACACGTATTTGGAGCTTTTTTTCACTAATTTCATCCTTCAACTTTTTCACGTGCTCCTACATGATCCATAACAAAGTTTAGGAACCAGAGTTTATAGTTCAACTGTTACTGTGGCCTATAAAATTAATAGTAAACCTTAATTTGGGAATCTTCAGGGTTCCTGGCTGCTTGCTCTGACAGTCTTTTCAGTGAACTACAACACAAGGCAACCTCCCCAGCCAACATTTTGACTTGCTCACAAAGAAGATCCATCTGGTCAGTAAGAGTAGTCCCAGTCTGGAAAATAAAAGACCAAGACCATGTTGAAAATAATATTTCAGATTAAAATGTGTAACACAGCACTTATATTAAAAGGTCAATTGAAAAGAACCGCCAAGGATTTATTCCACACCAGATGATTTTTTAGTATAAATCCAACACAAGAAGACTATTCCAATGAAGTATCAGAATAAGACAACAAAGGATTGCTACATATAGCGAACTGGTGGTCAAATTATTTTGGTTTCTTTTGAGAAAGAACCAATCGACCCAAGGAGAAGGAAAAAGATGAATGATTAAACTCCATTTCAATTAGCAGAGTGGTTGCAACTTCTTCCCTATATTGAACAATCACTCACATAAACAACTGGAGAACGGTAAGTATAAAATAGCAATTCCAAATATTAAGGTAAATTATAAAAAACAAGAAAGGTTTCATCAGCTAGACTTAAAAGAAAGGGTCAAACCAAGCACCTTTAGTTCTTGTGATCGAAACATCTACATGTACCTTAACCTATCATTTCAAGGTTCTTTAATACATCAATGAGATTCAATCAATTTCCTTATCCCATAATATCCACATGAAAGTAGTAATCCTTATCTACGAAAGTTGCAATTTATGCATCTATATTTTGATCAGGTCATGGGAAAGAGATGTAACTAGTAATTAAGTACATATCCTCCTCGGAAAGAAGCTTCATAAGCATAACAAAAAGGCATCAACACATTAATACAATAATACACGGAAAAAAAGGTGTAAGTTAAAACTTCTTCAAACCATTGCGTACTCTCAGAGAGTAAAGGTAAACATTTTAGAGACGATCCTTGCAATCAATTGATAGGGATATGATGCCTTTGATAAAATTTAATTAGAAGGATGGGAGAGGACAGTGGGAGCAAGTTACTAATTTGGTTACTGCCGTTGTACATTGATCAGTTATTATTAGCTGCTGGTTATTAGAAGGCCAGGTAAGAAAAGAACAAGAGAATTACTGGGAAAAACCCAACCTCTCAAAGTTTTTCCTTTGAAGTCCTTGCCCATTGTGTAAGGAGAGTTCTAACAACTTCCCAGATTGACTAGAAATAGGATTGCAAACTAAGAAACATGGACACATACATGAGACATGGGTACGACACAACACATTGAGGACATACTTTTTTTTATTGAACATATGTGTATATAGTGATATATCGAATACTTCATTATAGATAAAATATGTACATTTGTAAATTAACGATAGTTGAATAACTTAAAAGTATAGAAAGATTTAGTTGGCCATGACTTGAGGAAGAAGATGTCATCCTAATAATTTAGGAATGGTTAATATTACGAACTTAAATATTAGAGTATGTAAGATAATCTCTACTTTTTTCTACTACTTTTTAGATTAGTTTACATGGGTTAGGTTTTAAATTTTCTTCATGTCCAAGTCCTGTCCAGCTGTGTCCTAGTCATGTCTAAATTTAGAAAAAAAAAATTTATATATTTAATATCGAACACATTTTTTGGGGGTATCGGACACGTGTTCAGAGCGTGTCTAGACAAATCCGTGTCCGACACGGCCACTCGACCTAAAATGAAATGTTTGTGCTTCGTAGATTACAAATTCTCTTTCCTGCATCTCGTTCATATAATAACATTGCATATTTTGATTCCTTTACCTCATTCTTGCTTACTACAGAATTCATTACCTCCAGGACTCGGTAAATCTTTATTTTCTTCGGAAATAAATGTAATATTCATTCAATATCATTATGAAGGCAGTAAATTTCTCACCGATGGCAGACGGTGGCCATCCAAAGCTGCACCAAATAGGTCACCTGCTTGGGTTCTCTCTTGAGATGAGTAAGTAATCGAAGAGTCATCTCCCTTTCTGCAAATTGATTTCCTCCTTCCATTCTTCAATTCATCAGGTGTCATCCGAGGATGAGAAACTTTTGAACGAGATGCAGGTGATTCACCAGCAGAACTCTCAGTATCAGTAGTTGATGATAGTCCAATACCATTCTCGGGCTTCTGCACAGTAAACATAGGCTTTTTAAGTTTTCTAACTGGTGTCAGGAATAGTTTCATTTAAATAAACAAGGAAATTCCTAAGTAAAATGAATGAACTGAAGTTTCTGGAACTTGGTTCTAAAACAAATGATCGGAATTGCCTTAATTTTCGGATTTATGTTTGGAAAACATTAATCAAAGATTGTTATCAGTCAGTTTTTTGTTTACTCAGTGTTCAAAGTTAAAAGTTTCCAAGGAATATTTTGGCATGCAGAATGTCTATATGAAAATAAAGTTCACACAAGAATAACAGACATGTCTTTCCAATTTTACCAAAAGATAATGTGTGAACATTGAGGTTATAGCAGCTATTATTCACCAAGATTTCAGCGCAAAATTATGTCTACTATGGTTTGATGCAAATTTCTTTCTCCTAGATATAGCAATTGATATTTTAATCCATAATTATTGTTTTCAAAGAATCAACTGTGGTAATAGTGAATTTGACATTTTTTTTTACTTTTGATAACTTTGAGAGTCCAGCCTACTTTAAGTACATTTTGGCTAGTCTCATGAAACAATCACTTGATTCTACAATATTTGGCATCAGGGAACTGATAAGATATTTGACATCCTGAACAAAGTGGCAACCATGATTTTGACCAGTGAGTTTTAAAAACAACTACGTTTACATGTTGCCCTTTTCTCCTACTCCCTAGGCCAACAGGGTAGTTCTACCGATTGAAAACTGAAAATTTATCTCTTTCCCTATTCTATGGATAAAAAACACTCCACCAACGTAGTGGAATGTTAGAGTACATACAATATATTATTGATAAAACATAAAAGGCAAAAACTAAATTCATCGTTAGAAGCAAAGCTGCTAACCCTTCACATGAAGAGTCCTAGATAGTAGATAAACCCAAAGATCAAATCATAATATGTCCAATATTAAGCAAAAGCCTGGATACAACTATAAAGTGTCAAAAACTACACATCATTTAGCAAGTTCCGAGTTCCATCACAGATTGCTACAGGACTTGGGGCATAGAGTTAGATCCTGTGCCAGTGGAAAAAAGTCCAGTTGGTATCAAACCACAGTTGATAAAACTAAAGTATGCATTCCAACAGGCCAATAAACTTGTATTCTGATCCTTTCACCAATAAACAGGAGATGAGTAAAAGAAGTAAAAATAAAAGATGAAAATATTACTCTGAGTTTAAACCAGCCAAGCATTCCACGTCTTCTGTTACTTTTTATATCTTTAACCAAATCATCTAGATTTACAACATCATCTCTTCCATCGAACGAAACCCCAGAAACACAACTCCCACCATCATCATCATTCAGGTAGTCCCGTTTTCTATCAGGCAAATATGCCAGCTGCAAAATTATAATAATGATAGAAACAAATAAATAATAAGTAATAAGAAAACTTAAAAAGGAAGATATTGCTTTAACTTCCAGGTTAAAAAAAGTATGAATAATTTGAATAATAAAAGAACTTATTATAAAGCAGAAATGGCAGAATGCAACGGTAAGTTCATACCAAGTACTGCTTGTGCATATCCTAAAAACTGAATTAAAAAATTTGATACAGACCTCATCTTCACCAAAAGAATGCCTCCTTCTTTGTCCTGGCTTTTCAGAGACACTTGATGGCAAAGCGTTCTTAGTAGAAACTAGGATTAGTTTTGTCAACCTTTGAATTCTCCCCATCAAAGCAGCTTTTGCTTCTTCCTCCTCTTCCAATCTTGATTGTAATTTAACCTGATCAGCTTCCAGCTTGACATCACATCACACAATAATACTTATTTAGACAAATTTCTAAAAGGGAAAATATTAAAGCAACATATATCAAAATGAAGGCATTTGATCAAGAAATAAAACCACAAAAATGTGGCTGCAGAAAAAAGAAAACTCAACTCCTCTTTCCAACATTCAAAACTAAAATTAGGAGGAACGAATGTAAGGTCTACAAAGAAAGAGGCCAAGAAATTCCAGAAATTTCAATTTTTAAGCTGCAATGAACCCATTATAGATCCTTCCCGTTCCCAAGGCATTCTTTATTAATAAAAGACATAAGAAAGAGAAAGCTGTTATTTCCAAGGCTCCCAACTTACAAAGCTTTAATTTATGCCAAAGCTTTTGTAACAATGTTAAAAGAATTCTAGCTATCATGCTCAATACATCCCTGTTCTCATAGACAGCTCATATGATGCAGTAGGATTAGAGATAATCTTGTAACTTTAATTTGAGTTTTTACTTGTTAGTTTTTAGTAGGTTTTTGGTGGTTAGTTATTGATTTACCTAGATGGTAACATCTTTTATAATAGAGGGATAGTATCTTGTATTTCCAAGACTTTTGCATAATAGTAAATACTTCTGTTGAGTATTCTTGGAGTATAACTTAGAAGCTAGGTAGCATCAACAAACCTGAAGCTTCAAATTGACCAAATCTTCTTGTGTAGACAATGCAGTTGTACTAGGGTTCTCCATTATTCCACGCTTTAATAGCTGAAGCTCCTGCTTTAAACTGGAAATTTCCCTCTGATACTTTTTAATGAGAGATTTCTCATCTATGATCTGATAAAGAACATAGTTAATTCATGAACTTTTCTATACACGTCTATAGATTGGAGTAAACATCAATTTGAAAGTCCATGGACTTAAATCTCCTATTCATCTATTTATCAGATAAGTTATAATCTTTCATTTCCATTAGAATAATTTTCCAGACTCCAGTAAGGTTATCATCAAGACAATACAAGACTTGCCTTATTTTGAGAAGCTTTTATTTCAACACGCTTGCTTCGATGTGCAAACTTTAAAGTGTTGTGTGTCTCCTCACTATTGCTAGAGGCAGGGGTCACGGTGCAAATGAGCTAACAAAAGATCAAAAAAAATCAGCAAATATATAATAAATAGTGTAACCATAGCACATGACAGTGAACATTAACAGACAAATTTTCACAAGTATACAATTTAATGAATAACTACACTGACGTACAGAAATTCTTCCATGGCCACTTAGAGATGACTGCAACAACCGAGTAAGTTTTGAATCTCGATATGGAATGTGAGTTGCCTTTTCATCAGTTAACTTGGAAATCACCTGGAATGAGAGAGAAGATTTGAAATGTTAATGTAAAGTTTCAAAATTGTACTATTTTATGCTAAACAAGACTTTCACTGGACAAAGAAAAGTTAATTTGGGTTATTATTAGAGATGACCATATCTATACGCAATCCCTAAAACTTTCTCCTACTCCTTTATCATCTTAGAAACTTTCAAAAGGGAAAAATAATATAAAGGAATACTAAAGAGGATAGCTTGGTGTTCGATTAAAGGAGAGATGGTTGGCATCTCCCCTGACAGGGTCGGGAATAGCCTTTGGGCTTCCCTGTTAACATGTACGGTTAAGGCTACCCACCTCCTTTCAGGTGGATCTTATAAAGAGGATAGCTTGGATGAGAGTGAGTGTCCTGCTTTTAGACAAGCACTTCATTTTGTTTATAAGAAACAAAATCCTTTCAGATAAGTTCCTCTTTGATATTTGAGCTTAACAAGATGGTTTTTTTAATAACTTCTTTTACCACCTTCAGTTGACACTTTCCTCCATTTTTTCGTATATTTCATTAGTTCAATAGAATTTTCTCATTATTTTTTTAAATCCTTTAATTAAAGGAAGATGAGATAACTATACTGAAGAATAGCATCCTGGACAGTAAAATCATATTGCACAAGCGAATTGTAGGAAAATTTTTTGCAACAAGAGTAACTTCAAAAGTCTCTTCTTTTCCATCATTTGACTTTCAATGGACGAAGGGTCAAAGAAAGCATCATGCCAAGTAGGTCAATATAAACATGAGGGTTAAACGGAATAACATCTTACAGTGCCCAGGGTCAGTAAGCTCTTGTTGATATATGAACCCTCTTTTCTCCGCAAACCAGTTGTTTCTGCTTTTGAACTTTCAGATCCTGCAAGATCAATTAAGTGCTACAGCAAGCATTTGAATTCCATTAGATCACCACTAAATTGTAGAGAAGAAAACAAGAGTACGATTGAATTATTTGCTAAAAAGGCTAGATTGACTAAAAAGATTAATAAGAAACCATATTCCAGACAAAGGTACGACTTATTACCAACTGGGACAATGTCACATCTTCTTCACCGTGATGCTCCCCATGTGGGCTACTTTCAATGGTCTAATTAGTGAGGGGGAGGGGAGAAGTCAGATTCAACAACCAAATCTCTTTTAACATGTTAAAAGGCAGAGACCATCAGAAGATGAAACATAAATTGCTAGCTTTCGTTGAAAATCAAAGGCAACGAATCCATTGGGAAACATCTAACATAGAAATTCTAGGACAAGATGGTTAAAAACGACTTCCACAATTGCCTTCAGAAAACAACCTCCACAATTGATAAGCAAAGTAGAAAAGACCATTCAAATGTTTAAAAGTAATGAATAACTAAAAATGGCCAAAATAGTCTTTAGAGTTTTATCTCTACTGAGCTTTATGCATTTATAAAATTATGTAGATTCCAACCAATCCCAAAATAAAGCAACAGTCATAAAATTGCATTTTTCCACCTTAAAAAGTTCTCTCATATCTTACGAACAGATGGAAGTTTACATCATAATCAGGTATTGTCACTTGACAATGTAATTTTTCTCATGTGTTTATGATATTATGATATAGATTGGATCAACATGAGCAACGTCCTCCACAGTCGACACATATGGGCAAAGTTAGGCCCGGTACCAAAAACGAGTTAGCTTATTTCTAATAGATCCCCTAGAAAGAAAACTTCCACCAATACTAGAGTATCAATACCATAATTTTCTGAGCAAAGATTAATAATACGTGCACTCAAATTAGGTATTAAAAAAAAAAAAGAACAAAAAAGAAAACATGACAGTTTATAGAACAGGAACTTCCCAGTTCAACCATGCATCTTCACCACTTGAACAAGTAAATAACGAACAACATAGTATATCTCTTTTTCATATATTTTTTATACAAGCTCCTACTGATACGAAAGAATTGATAGTGGAACTAGATGCAAATTACTTACTCTTCAAATTGAAATCGGGTTTTTACTTCTACACCAGATTTTTAAAATAATGAAGACAACCTTAAAAGTCAACTAAGGAATAAGACAAATTACCAAAGTGAATATAGTGTGACTTCGACTGCTAAGTAGATTGAAATTATTAGATCCCACATGTCGGTGTTCTGTACAGAGAAAAAATAAAATAAGAAAATAATTTAAATAGGTTAGCCACTAACAAATAGATCATGAAAACTAAACATAAAAATATGCCAACCAAGATGCATTGGTGTCAAGGTAGGCTTAATTTTTGGCAGTGTTTTACGAAATAAAATCTCCTACAAAAGATGACATATTAGTATACAAAGGACCGGGAAGAAAATTTATACAAATGAAATAGATCAAAGGCTAAAAATAGCTTTATAATATTTCAACCTTCTCCAGATGCTATCAAGGAAAGGGCATGAGCAGGGGACAAAACAACTTCTTCTTTGATGCCCTCAACATAAGTTCCCTACAAATAAGAATTAAACACAAAATTCAAAAACACAACAGTTTGATGAATTTTTCCAGCCAACTATATTAAACTTGCACAAATACAGCAAAGTTTCTGAGAAGCTCAAATTGCATAACGTTTGGGGTCTGCTATTTCATAGGACCTATAAGCACCATTGAAGACTTAGAAAGATCATTTAGAAATATCTTTATTTCCTTGATTCATATAATAAATATTTTCAACTCATCATTCATAGGTATGAAATGAATGCATTTCTTTCTTTAATTAAAAGTTTGTGCCCACTCTATGGGTCAAACTCTAGAGACATCAATAGTTTTCTTTATTAAGTTCACTTGAATTCGAACCTGCTACATATAGGTAGGTGTTACTTAGAGACTACCAGTCTTAGCCAATGGGTCCCCCTTGAAAATTATGAAATGAATGCATATTGTTATTGCTTGTTTTAATATTTGATTAAGAATGACAGGTCTTTGACTGATTTCCTTCCACGGGTACTTGTATTGCACGTGGAAGACAAACTTATTCAATGGACTCCTAATAATAACAATTGTGGGAACTTCTAAAGTCCAAATACCCTAGAGGTCCAAGATTCAAGGACAATGCCAAAATTACTTAAATGAGTGCAGTAATAGAAGCAATTATAGTAACAGCCCCCTATACTAAGGAAATGAAATCCATCTAAACTCAGTTAGACTAATAATAAACAGTGATTAATTAAAGCAACTATCCCACTAAACAAAAATGATGAACCAAATAGACAATATGATGTTTAGGTTTCCAAATTTGTATGAGCACCTGAGAATCCTCTCGTACTCGTAGGTTCTGACCTGTTGGATCAAGTAAATCATTGATGACCTGGAAAAATTAGTTAAAAAGATAAAGGAAAATGTAATACCCAGCTCATTCACAATATCTGAAAATTTTTCTTTCATCTACAACATAATAAACTCAGAAATTTGAGGGCAATATGCCGCCTCAACTTATACACCTTGTCAGATTTTTTTATAGACAACTATGTAATGAGTTGGAAACTGGATGGTAGATGGAAAGAAGTTTCACAAACCATGATATGACATTCAAGAAATAAAGTTGCTATACAACTGACCTCATTGTAGATCTCTAGATATGAAACACGAAGGAGAAACTGCCGCTCAGGTGTCTAAAGCATGGTAAACATAGTTGTCGAAGTTTATCCACATATTTGTAAAGAGGTTAAAGACAACAATATATAGTGATGCCAACGTTTAGCAGAAAGCTTACTGTATTACCTCTTGTATAATTCCAAATACATCCTTCACTGCCAACGGGATAACTCCGGGTGACTTTTGCTCTCCCTGAACATGAGAAGAAATTGTAACTATACTTCGTAAAAGACTCTTTGTTGAATGAAATGCTTGAGCGCAGAGCTGATAATACAACTAGAGAGAGTTACCTTCCATTTAGCATTTATTTAGCAAACATAAGAAAAAGATTTACAAGGATTCTGGACTTCCGAGAACTCTAACCTCTCCCCAAAATACCAAAATAACTGATTCCTACGTTTACTATTCCCGTTCTTACACAGATAACTCCTGGGGACCCACACACTTTCTCGTACGAAATATTCCCCCACATAACTAACTCCCCTCACTTATCATTTTCCCATGCGCCCTCCTTCCATATGTAAAATGAATTGCAGGACTTGTCTGAGTAGCATGGTAACTACTAACTAGAGATGCATCTCTAAAAGTCAGTATGCTTCCAAGTTAAAAACGATGGGTTAGAAAATTAACGGTAAAAGATACAGCTTATACTTCAAGGAGAATAATATAGAATCCAGTAACTTACATGCATGGTATGAGTCTTCCCACTACTAGTAACGCCATATGCAAAAACAGTACCTGCATAATCAATTATCAATGATCCCAAAAACAACACAATAAGAGACAACCAAAAGCGCAAAAGATTAAAATAACATCACACCCCAAATTCACAAAATTGCTCTAATCACTTGGGATCACTAGTTATATTAGATTAGGAATATAACTTGAACTATTAAAAGGACCCATGTGCTACACAAGTAGCATCGCTCCGGAAGTCCAATCAACATTTAATGGGGAAAACGATCCTATCAGCATTGCTAAGAAAATAGTAATGATTAATGCTAGCAGCATACCATATGAACAAAAAAATAAAGAAGCAGCAACAAATTAAAAGTGTAGCCCATCAAGCCATAGGCCAACACCAGTTCTCCTAAGCCATAAATCACCGAGCAATGACGATGAAAGTCAATCTTTTTTACAAAAAACTACGTTATATAATAACAGAATATCCTACTAAATGAAAATTCTCGAAGAAATAGTCTAGGATGTGACCCAGAGACCAAAATTAGCACAGCCATTAAATATGCTTGTTTCCGCTGAATAGTGAACATCATCAGTTCAAGTACAATGTTGAAAACTTACATCAGTAAGTGATGAGCATGCAGCTTATTGTTTTCTGAAATAAACATTATGAATAGTTACCATTAATTCCGTTCATCGCACCGGCAACAACGTGCTGAGCAGCAACATCGTATATATGACGTGTCGTTGTAGCTGGACCAAAAACTCTATCTGTGACATGCAAGAAAATAACCATTAGAGAGAAGAACGCATATTCATCGATACACAGTTCCAATAAGCGACCACTATTAACATAATTGTCAAAAAATGTTCTGGACTACTGAAAAAATTTCAGCTTAAAATATAATGTAATACTAAAAGATAAATTACTTGCAACCTTTTTACTGTAAACTTGTTTCTGGAGACCACGATAGATTACTCGGGACAAAAATAAATTCAAGAAGCATAACAGCTTGATTATATTATATCCAATTCAATTCAAAATGAAACCGAATATTGAAGAAAGTGCAAAGAAGGGGAGTAAAACGAACCATATCCATAAGCGATGGATGAGTTATATTCGTTCTTCACTGTGCAGTCCCCGTCAGCATACCAAGCAATCTCATCCCCTTTATTAAGCTCTCTGACACTGCTCCAAGTCCAACCGAGAGGGAAAAAATAGAGAGAGAAAGTGTGAGAAAGAGAGAGTAAGTTTCCGAGTATCATCAACAGCCTGAAGAAGACCAACTGACCAGCTTCCGCAAAAATTGGTCCACCATTTTCTAAAGAATCAGCTAAAAATAAAAGCAAACGATACCTTAGAGGTCTGAACCTAACCGTGACCGTGACATTTTCCTTGGCCTTGATGACATCGAGCCGGTCAACAGAGGGAGTGGGAATACTCGGTGTACAACTAGCAGATGGCACCGGAGAGACCGAAAGCTTGGACGGAGGCCTCGAAGACGCCGTAGAAGAAGGAGTGGTAGGCCGTCCGTTCGGCCTCGGCGCCGGCGAAGCCGCCGGAGACTTCCGCGAGCGGAATGGCGAGATGTTAGAAGATCGTTGGGACCTAGAAATGCTCGTTGACGACGCCATTTACAGAGCAGATACAATCAAACAACAAACAGAAGACGAAGAAGAAATCGATCACTGAAATATGGAATATATGCAGACGTAGAGAGATATAAAAGGAAATGAAAGCTTTCACATGGCGGAAAAGGCAGTGGCAGTGGCAGTTCACTGCTACTCCCTCCAAAACCAGCGTTTGATTGGAGTGCTATTGATTCTTTGAAATTTTTCTTCTGACCCCTCTTCTTTTTTTTTTTGTCCTTTTTAACCATTTCAAAATTGAAATGTCCGAAACAGCCTCTCGGCGCCCAATCCCAGCCCAAACGACCAAACGCCAAAGACCTTGGTTAAATTACAAATTTATTCTCTATATTTTTTATATTTTTATTTTTATTTTCTAAATTTTAAATTTTGTTCCAGTAAATACATAAACTTTCAATTTTTCATTAAATAGATCATTGATTTAATCAATCTTTTTTTTAATTTTCGAACTTGTTCCATAGACAATAGAAAATTTGGGATCTTATTATACATAACAATCAATTTTATGTCCAATAGATCAATCAATTTAAAAAAATTTGAATACATCAATAATCTATTAAATACAAAATAAAAAATTCAGACTTATTAACACTTTTAAAATTAAATAATTTATTAGACTTAAAATTAAATGTTCAAAAATTTTATTTCATATTTTTTTAAGGATTTGATAAATTTGAAAGTTTAGAGTTAAACATGTAATTTAATTAAATTAAAATTACAGCCTTTGCCTGCTACAACCTGATTTCTGTTCTGCCAGAATATTTTAGAATATGGTAAATACTATATGATATACTGTCACTATCTTTTCATTTACATAAATTAATCAAATCCGATCTTAATTTTTATATATTTTATTTTCAAAACAAAAGTTTGTATATTTTAAAATAAGGTAATTATTATATGATATATTGTAAATTTCAAGGTTATGTGGTGTATTTTATTAGCTCACTGATTGATGGGCTATTATAAAGTTGAACTAACAATCAAGATTATAAAAAATTCGACGTAGAGAAATAAATCAAACACGGGTGGCAATATATTAGGCCTAAAAGCCAATTCGAGCATAGCTCATTGGATAAATGTGCATGGACT
The DNA here is from genome assembly GCA_026257165.2 of Telfairia occidentalis. Classification (NCBI taxonomy): domain Eukaryota; kingdom Viridiplantae; phylum Streptophyta; class Magnoliopsida; order Cucurbitales; family Cucurbitaceae; genus Telfairia; species Telfairia occidentalis. The sequence goes on along the minus strand of JAOANK020000029.1, from coordinate 803,734 downwards.
ATCATTAAGTCGATAATTCGATCCCCATCCCACAAATGTTGAACTCAAAAAAAAAAAATTAAGCCTAAAAAATCTATCAAGCTGTACACATTATAATACCTGTTCAGTCTAAAAATACAATCAGACAAATATTCTGGAAGGTACTATAAACTTAAATCCTATGTAATATTATTATCATGAAGGAAAAAAACTCTAATGATAGTTCAATTATTAGTGGTTTACAAGAAA
>JAOANK020000029.1:785243-796386 GCA_026257165.2 Telfairia occidentalis | reverse complement strand
TAATCCAAAGGAATTAATTTCAAACAAAATATATATTATAATTAATGGAAGGCATGTTATAATGCTTTTTCAGCGATTATTAAAACCAAAATTATCATAAGGTAAAATTTGCAATAGTTTTAAAGTTTAGGGTAAAGACTATAATACATATTAAAGTTTAAGGTATAGATTGAAACATTTAATAGAGTTTAAGGTGCAGTGAAATAAAAATTGAATGTCAAACCGAACATAGCGCAATTAGTTAAATACATATCTCATTGAGATCATGTCATAGGTTCGAATCTAAAATTACCATACATATTAAAAATTTAGGGTAAAAATTGATATAACTTAATACACTGATGGTTAAAAATGATATTATTTATAAATTACTTTAGATAATTCAATGGTTGGTATTTATTTTTATCATTTATATATTTAAAAAAACAAAACCAATAATAGCAAGGAAGGACTTATATTTTTCAATCTACAATAAATTTGTTTTTCAATTTATTAACTTTAACTTGGGTTGGTGTAGATTAGAATTTCCAACATTTTAATTGAGAAAATGAATTTACATTGACAACTTGTTTTTTAATTCAATAATTGAAGAGTTTGAGACCAAATCGTAACCTTTGAGATAATAATTACTTACGATCAAGTTGATTTGCTCCCATATGTGTCAACCTAAACAACGTTGAACTAATTAAAAAATATATATATATTAGATACTGAACTGGTGGAGGTTGAAATTTTTGGGTTGAATTAATATTTTAAAAGAAAAAAGAAAAAAAAAAGTTGCCCCTAATCTGTTTGGCAATTAGCTCGAATGATTAAAAAAGAAGGGAAAACCAAAAAACACAGTCAGTCCACCTCAAGTCTCCGATCGCAACGCCGAGAGTAATCAACACACTGAAGCAGCTCGGTCCAGTTCCAGTTCCAAAATTGTTCATCAATGTCGGAAGTAATTGCCGTCATGGATATTGACGACGATTACGGCAACAATGAAGCAGAAAAGTCCGTCAAGGGCAAAAACGTCGCCAGTCCTGCCGCCGCACCCGACGGCAAAGCGATACCCTGGGTGGAGAAGTTCCGGCCCAAGTCTCTCGCCGATGTTGCTGCTCATCGCGACATTGTTGACACCAGTAAAATTTCTAAATCATAAAATAGACTGCTCAAGACATTAGGGTTCTTGCTTTCAACCGTTTATTCTTTAGTTTCATTCTGTTTTCACTCTCAATTTGAAAGTAGGGACTCATTCGTAGTTGAAAGATTACTATACGAACGTTTGCAATTAGGAATTTATGTGCCTGTTGATTCATTTATTGGTTTTGCACAACCCATGTTTGATATTTCAACTTTGGCTGTTCTTATATTGACTATCTTTTGGTTTTCATCCCGTTGTGAGGGATGTTGAATAGTTGACAAACTGACCAGTGAGAATAGGCTACCACATCTCCTGTTGTATGGCCCTCCTGGCACTGGCAAGACGTCAACTATTCTAGCGGTTGCTCGCAAGCTTTATGGGACGAACTACCATAACATGATATTGGAGCTAAATGCATCAGATGATAGAGGGATAGATGTTGTGAGACAGCAGATCCAGGATTTTGCAAGCACCCAAAGCTTTTCATTTGGGTATGTTAAATTATCTATCATTCACTTTCGCTCTTGCTTTCCCGGGCAATCAGTGTAAATTCTAAAAGTTCTCTGTAATACTGGGAGTATGTTGAAGAGGTTCAATGTAGTATAGTACTTCTTGCAACTGATCACCAATGTTTTAAAAGGCTAAAGGCGTCCTCACGGCTTTTCTTCTTGAAGAGGCGAGACGTAAACTTCAAGGCACTATGAGGTGTAAGTCTCAATTTTAATAAAAATCTTAAATTTGTGTAATCAAATATTGCAAAATGTAATAGTTATATAGAAACATAAAAAAATCACCCCTATCAATTGCTACTCAAATAAAAATTCTAAAAGAACATGTTTAACATCACAACTATTATCACTGATAGATTTGACTTATTCTATACATTTTTTGTCTTCAATGCTTTTAAAGCTTAGGTAGTAAAAGCTTTTTTTTAGATAAAAACTAATAGATTGAATAGTCACAATTCATGCATTAGCATTCCATACATTAAGGAACTTTTTTATATTTTTGTAGAATTTGAATAATTAATATTATTCTTCTAATCATTATATGGGGCGTGAAGACTAGTCTCGATGCGTTTTCATGGTGGCGTAAGTCTCGAGGCAAAAAGTTATAGCCTTGCCTCTAGGCGAGCCTCGAGGCGTAAGCCTCAATAGCTTTTTACAACATTGTTGATCACTCTGCAAGCAGTGAACAATGCAACAATGCATCGGAACTATTTCATTTTTGAATTATGTGACGGTCCATTATTGCAATGCATATACTGACTACAGAGCAGGGTAGAACTGTGATTTTAATTGTCTTATTGGCAATTTGTTCGTATTGGCTAATTGCTTATGGATGCAAAATGTCCTTTTCACATATTGATATAATTTCTTTAGAACACACCGTTTTATGTACTTTAAATCATCTAAATTTTCAGGGCAAAAGCATCTGTAAAATTGGTACTACTGGACGAGGCAGATGCCATGACTAAAGATGCACAGTTTGCTTTACGTAGAGGTCTCTCTTATATGTTGCTACTCTAATCTCTCTCCATCTTTCATTGAGCTTCTGTACTCTATACCTATCATTGCTATATTTGTCTTCATGCAGTGATTGAGAAATATACGAAAAATACAAGGTTTGCTCTAATTTGTAATCACGTCAATAAGATTATTCCTGCATTACAATCAAGGTGTACCCGGTTTCGATTTGCTCCCCTTGATAACTTTCATGTCACTGAGCGACTCAGATATGTTATTGAGGCTGAGAGGTATGGAGTCTCCCTTGTTTCACTTACAATACAAGCATACATCTATTTATTGCTTACATTTATGTCTGACTAGCAAACATACAAAGTCTTGAAGATAGGTTGGCGTCCACAGGATATTGATGTGCAATGACAATTGCCTTTATTTTATTTTCTGATATAAAATTCAATCTATCATTCTGGGTTTGTAAATAATGGGGGTAGAATGCACAATTTCTCTCTCTCACACTTCAAATATCCTGTTAACTATGGAAATCTTAAGTAGAGTTCATCAAACTCTTTCTTATTGTTCAATGGACATGTAATGACTATTATACTTGAAGTTTCTATGGGACATTCTGTCCTACCTTTTGTCTGCACTATCTTTGGTTTTCTATAAAACTTTCACTTTTACGAAAACATGCAAGTATGTAACATATTGAACCTTGGTTGCTTTTTGAGGCTATGTTAGTGGATTCTATATATCGTTTGAAGGTTGTCTATTGGACTGTTTACTCATTTTTATAGAAACTATATTGTGCGAGGACACTTTAACATACATCTAATGCTCTATACCTGAATGGTAATTAGGTTGGAGGTCACTGAGAGTGGCTTAGCAGCCCTTGTTCGACTTTGCAGTGGTGATATGAGAAAGGCTTTAAATATTCTGCAGGTAGTAGAGTTTTTATTTAACTGTTATTTTCTACCCTTGGAGGTATTGCGGTTGCTCATAGGTCAGAATAAAGTGATGACTTAATTTTCTGAGAACTGAGAATTATGGAAGTATAAATGAGAAACATATCATGTCAGTAATATGTGATGTAGGCAAGTTGTTCCCCTTTATGATTAAGAGCGTGATATTCTGTCACATAATCACTGTTAAAGTGGTTTTTCCCCTCTTCATTTTTCACTCCCACCTTGTTGGCTAATAACAGTTGTAGACTGTAGAGATACACGTTCATCATCACTTGGAGATTTTGAGGAAGTTTTAAGAGTTTAAACTTCGTTTAGTGTTCTCAACCTTTCCACGTGAATGTGTAAAAGTTTCACAAAATTGAGCTGTGATTTCAAATGCAACAAAGAAAAAAGAAAGTAATTCATATGACTGCTGGAGGCATGATGATCTACAAACCATGGTTCAGTTCCTTTCTTCTGTTAGTTCTATGAAAAATAATCAAAGTGTGAATGAGAGAGATCATAATGCACTCTTGAATCTCTGCACACCAATCTGAATATTTTGGATCATAATGCACCCTTAAATCAACATGGAGCAGTGCATATGAACATTCTTTTATAACACTTAGATCAATAGAAGACATTTACACATGTTATTTTGTTGTTACTTTGTGATACTGATGATGTTCTCAATATTTTCCATTTTTATGTAGTCGACGCATATGGCTTCTCAGCATATTACTGAAGAAGCTGTATACCTATGCACAGGAAATCCAATGCCGAAAGACATAGAGCAAATATCATTTTGGTTGCTGAATGAACCATTTACTGACAGTTTTAAGCGTAATTGGTTATCTCTTAAATTTTCCATTTATTTTGATGTGTTTTGCCAATTTATATATTCTTACCAATCCCGTTTTCAGGAATATCTGAAATAAAGACCAGAAAAGGATTAGCTTTGGTTGATATAGTGAGAGAAGTCACTATGTGAGTGCTTTATCTCATTCTGTATGATTTCTGAGTGATGATAGTTGGTTGACTTTCCCAACTGTTCAATTCATGTAGGTTTGTTTTTAAGATCAAGATGCCATCGGAGGTTAGAGTTCAGTTGATTAATGATCTGGCTGACATAGAGTATGCATCGATATCTTTACTCTATATAATTTCTTGTCAAGTTTTATTATTTAATTCTGTAGAAATGATGTGCAAAATAACGGCACCCTTGTCAATTTGAACGAACATTGAAAAGTACTCAACTCATCGATGGTGATGTCCAGCATATGCATTCCATCTTACTTGTTCCGCATATATTCAACGAGAAATAACTTGGAAGGTTAAAAAAACTTGGGGTTTCTTTTTTGTGGATAGGGAGTAGCTTCCCTAAGTTGAAAGGGCATTTTGACATATAAGTGGAAAAGGACAAGGGAATCTAAGTTTTCCAATCTACCTTCTAAAAAATTCTTACTCATCTACTTCTACTTTTGTAAGTCAAAAGTTCTGTTGTATCTTTTAGTTCCATGAATAGATGGAAGTATTTCTCCAATTATATTGCCTTTATGTGCACTATCATACAATTATGGTTGAGTTTTCTTTATGGATAAAGATAAAAAGGACATTATATTATGATTTGTTGTTATCTTCTGATCTTATCTTTTCAATTTGAAAAAGCCTGGTCAAATGGTGGACTTAAAACGGAGAGTTCTATCTAACTAAGCATTGAACATAATCACGATCAACGCATTAGTTGAAAGAGACTTGCCTTATTAGCATATACTTACATTGCTTGTAAGTTACCTCACCCAACTCTACATTGACTCTGCCCTGCTTTTCGATAGAATAGAATAAGCTTTAAAGTTTTCGAAGACTTGAAGATGAAAATGACTTTCTATGGCATTCTTTTTACCAAGTATCATGATGGAAATAATGGTACTGAAGTCAATATTTGCGCACATGAGATTTCTGAACTTGTTAACATAAAAAAGAAAACCTGGAACTGTAGAATGAATACATAACAACTTTTTTTAAGAGTCACTGAATTAACCAGTTTGACTGGGTGCTGTTTGTAGGTACAGGATGAGTTTCGGATGCAACGACAAGTTGCAACTTGGATCGCTCATCTCGACTTTTACTCGAGCTAGATCTGCACTTGTTGGTGCTGCAGAGTAGGAAATATGGGTTCAGAGTATCACCTTGGCTAAAGCGAGATTTTGTAACGCATTAGGGCGTTTTGCTCACCAACTATCTATTGCACGCACCCGTGCGTGTGGATTAGGTATGGACTGTGGAGAATGTGAACATATTCTGCATTTGACTTCCATCTTTTGATGCAAAAAGTAAATGCTGACATTGATGTTGTGTGTATGAGAAGGAAATGTAATATTTGGAACTTTGAAAGTCTGCGAGGAAAGCTTAGATAAACATTTAAAGTTTGTCTTTGTTCTTGATGGAATGGTTCACTTCCAATATTTCGGCACATGCTTATCTATAATAGTAGTTTGTCTACAACCACCGATCTTTTGTTCTCATGCGTGCTGAAATTGTTTATTTTATTTTTGAGCTTTAGAACATATCTTTTTTTTCTTTTCTTTTTTTTTTCCCTTTTCTTCTTGTGGGTTGGCGATTTTATACAGGCGTTTGATATTTTACTCCCCTTTTGATTTTACTTTCATTAAAAATAAGAAATAAAAGCACATGACAAAAGAATAGTATGCTTCTAGATAAACATGGAAACTTTAGCTGGCTAAAGCACAATACTATAACATCTGAATTTTCTTATAGAGATTATAGTTTTTTTTTTTTTTAGGGAAAAAAATATAAATTACCCTCTGAAGCTCTCCAACCTTAATAAACTTTTAAAACAGGATTACCTTGAGGTTTTTTTTTTTTTTTGGTTGAAAAAACAACTGTAATATTGTTGCTGAGAGGTTTGAATTTTGAAATTTTCACATGATTATGGTCAATGTTGCATTTAGACATCTGATTCCTTGCATATTTCTTTCAATGAAAATATGATACCGGGCCCTTAGCAAAAAAAAAAAAAAAAAGGCTGATAAGTTCGGTAGAAGTAGAACCTGAATTATAATTAATTAACATTACATTAAAAACGTGTATATTTAAATTAAACTAGCTAATAATATTCAACGAAAATATTAAATATCTCATTTACATTTTGAACTTTTTTTATATTATTTTGAAGTTACACATTTACATTATTAAAATGCATATTTTCGTAAAACATGATTAATTACCATTTCATTATTTAAATTTCATATTAATATTAAGATAGATTTGATTGGAAAAATTTAATATTGTAAATGAGATGAAGTTAATAATAAACCAAGATGAAACAGTGGTTTTTCTAAAGACGAACCAAACAAACATATTTCCCAACCAAATCGTGGGTTCGAAACTTCACCCCACATGTTAGAACTCAAAAAAGAGCAATCCGATTTTTTTTTAAAAAATTATTTATTTATTTAAAATAAGCCAAGATGAAACTGTATTTTTTTTTAATACTAAATCAAACCTTTCATTTCGTAAGATAGGAGTTGGTAAAATTGGAGGAAAAAAAACACACACACAATGAAGTAAATTAATTATCGATGTATATATTTTTAATATCTAAAACATTTTTTTAATAATAACCATCTGCGACTTGTTCTCGAGTAATTTTGTACCATCAGATAAGAATTGGTGAAATTGGAGGGGAAACAAAAAGGAAAGAAAGAAAAAACACAATGAAAGAAATTTCCAAACTATATATATATATATATATATATATATATAAAACTAAGATTAGCTACAAAATATAGGAGTTTGAATGCTCCCCTCATTAATTGTTCCGAATACTAAAATAATTATAGGGTGAATTACAGGCTATTCTTTCTAGCAATGTTTTGATTAAACACTGCCCGTTTGATTTAAATCCACAAGTAAACCCCGAAAATTATACAACGGAGTCCGAACCACCACGAGGATGCATAATTAAATCATAAATTTTAATTCCCCTTTTTAAGGGTCACATTATTTCGGCCTCTTCAAATAATTTCTCGAACTCCAACGCCCTACAATAACCAACTCCAGTCTGTCTCCGTATGTATATGTATTTTTTTTCCCTCTGTATACGCTGCGCACTCATGGACTTCAGTCTCGTGCGACCGTTCGATTGAGTGACCATCAACGACTGTCAGTAAGTTAAAGATTCAACGAACGTTTTTTCAGAGGCGAGTAAATCAAAAGGGCTTCTGCAGGTACATGAAAATATCCTGCAGCGGCGACATCTGATTCCCGCCTTGAAACTGTGCGGCAAATTCATGGTCCAGTGAGGTATCGATGTAATTATATCGAAAATTAAAGGTATTTTCCAATTCCTTCCATTTTGGCTCGCTCTGAACCTCGCTCGTCGTGAACTCCGGCGATACCACCTGCTCCGAACAGCTCGAATCCGTGTGCAATCGCGGTATCGAATCGGATGTTTCGAAATGTACGTAATCGTCCACCGTCACCTTTGTCGGCACCGCCGTGACTGCCGGCATAAACACACCGACGCCGCCGCGACTCGTCGGAATCTTCGGCTTCCTGTCCTCCTGATCTCCTTCGAAGCGGTTCGTGTTCCGATTGACGGCGGCGTGATCTCGCTTCTCGATTACGCCCTTCTTATTGTAAATTCGGCACAGCACCCAATCGTCCAGCTGTAAGAATCACAACCGTTGAATCAGATTTTTGATTCGCAGTTTATTAAAAGTTAAAACCTATCAATTGAATACTGTAAAAAGGCCTCGAACGAAAAATTACCCTGAGGCTGTTCTTGTTGCGAGCCGACCGGTCGACGTCGGCGAGCCGGTACTCGTGCATAATCCAATTGGTTTTCTCTCCTCTCGGAGCTTTTCCGGCGTAAAACACCAACGCCTTCTTGATTCCAACCGGCTTTGGATGTCCAATCGGCTTATCGGCTCCGGTCGCCTTCCAATAACCCGAACCGGCAGCCCGGTTCGGCCTCGAACCGTTCGGATACTTCCGGTCCCTCGGCGAGAAGAAATACCACTCTTTCTCTCCGTGTAAAGCCAGTTCTGTAAAATGAAAGAAAACAAACCGTAAGAACTAAGATCAGACGCCGCCGGCAATTTCATTTCTCTATCAAAATTGTTTGATATTTTATAAAATTTTCGAGTAATTACCGGGGAGATCCCAAGGATCGAATTTATAGAGATCGATCTCGGCGATGATCGGAACAGCAATCGGCTGGGACGCGCATCTCCGGCAGAGATAGTGCATCACAAGCTCCTCGTCGGTCGGATGGAACCGGAAACCCGGTGGCAACTGAGTCAACTCGGCCGTCATTCTACTTGAGTAATAAGTGATCGCTTTTAAGAATACCTCTGCTTTCTCCGGTCGCAGTTTTTTTTCCCTCTCTCTCTCTCTCTCTGTGGTGAGCTGCGACGGCGATTCAAACGTGGAAACAAAGGATGGGAAGGGTATTTATAGGGGTGGGGAAGGACACGTGGCGGAGAGAGAGTTGAAGATGAGGGGAAAAAAGCACGTGGGAGTAACGCTTTTGATTGTCGACGGAAGGAAACAAAAGGGCCGCCTTTAACACGTGGCGGATGAGAACGTGAAGTGCATGGGTGACCAATGGACACGCATGCAGGTGATTTTGTCATCGCTTACGCACATTGTTTTGGATTAAAGCGCCTACACAACCTGCAGATTCCATCACCACCTCACACAACTGTGGAAAATAATATTGTGATCTCAATTTTTATTATTAATTTACGTATTAAAATCAGCCGATATTCTTTCCTTTTCTTTTTGTAATAAATTATTTAAATAAAATTTATATTCATATGGTTTAAATTTCATTTTCATTTTTTCTTTAATTTTAGTCTTTAAAATTTTAAAATATACATTTTTGTGTTTCATTTTTTTGATTTATTATATGAATTTTTAAATGTTCATTTTTTTAAAGCCCTTCGTAAAACATATGGTACTGCATCTCTACTTTTAGGTGTGAGAATAAATATTTAAATTCATGATTCTTTTGTTATAATGATACGCCTTAATCAGTTGAGTTATGTTCGATTTATCATTAAACTCCCAACTTGATTCACATATATTATGAGATAATGTCATCACTTGATTCACATGGTAATATTATGATCACACGCATTCAATACTACCCCAATTATTTGTAGTATATGTTGGGCTTTTTGAAAAAATATTAGAAGAGTGAAAATCTTACATCGAAAAGAATGAATGAAGTGGTGAGTTTCCAACAATATATAAGGGACTCATGGACTTTAATTTTATTCATCTAAGTTAGAAACACTTTAAACTTAATGTAATAGCTCTAGTTAAATTTTCTTCTTATATTCTTATGTTTAAGAGTGGGGAAAATGGTGTGAGTAGTAGAAAATTTTGAGAGAGTGTTTTTTGTAATTGGAGTCGGGGAGATAAATTTTATGTAATTGTAATAATTTTTCGCATGGTTAAGTTTGTTGCAGTATAAGTTGGAAGTTTTTTCCAACAATGACCACACACATTCAATACCATGCTTAATACTATCCCAATTATTTGCAGTATATGTTCATATATATATATATATATTTATTTGGGCACCTGGGCACCTTTCTTCAAAATTTTCAGTAATGAAACTTAATGTTTTAAAAAGATTATATCTCATTATAATAGAATCAATCATTAAAACATATAAAACAAATATAACACTAGTTTTTTTTTCAGTAAAAAGGCAAAATTTAAAGTTTAATGAAAGTAATAAATATTTTATGAATTGAGCCAAAAAATTGAGTTGTAGCAAATTATGAAATTCAAATATTGAGAATAAAAATTGGGTGGTTAATACCTCGAGCCGCCCATGGACCAGTGGGGAAGTGGAAAATAAATGATACTTTATTGAATAGTTCATTTTCAGTGGAAGGTTGGCCCCAAAAAAACGCTGTGGAATTCGCATAAATCGCGGGGTTGAACGCTGTTTGGAGTTTATTGGTTTCTCGAACCAACCTTTTTAACGGTGGCTTTGAATTACACGTCAGCATACCCACCTCCTCGTCAGCTGCTGCCGTCATTCTGCTCTTGAGGGGCTTTCCTCGAACTTCACCTTCATCTTCATCGTTACTTTTTTTCTTCTTCGGATAAATAATTAATAATCTTTGACCAATTAAAAATAAAAATATTAAACTTAAAGGTTTAATACTCTATATATATATATATTTTTGTTACTTTTCACTTTGATTCTCTCTCAATTAACGGTCATGAGTTCGAATGTTCTATCTTCACATGTTGTTGAAATTCTTTAAAAAAAAACTTTGATTCATATAGGTTTATGCATTTTCAATTTTTGTTTATTTTAGTCCGATATATTTAAAAAATTATTTTTTGATCCTTATACTTTTAAAAAGTGATCATAAATTTATTATTATTATAATCTTTTTTCAGTTCAACATGATAGTGAGAATTTGAATCCACGACATTTTAGTCCAAGAGTTATACCTTAATCCGTTCAGCTATGCTCAGGTTGGGCAAAGTAACCATAAGTTTTATACACAACTAAAATTCTTTAACACAAAGTTATGGTTACATTTCAAGAAATTTAT
>JAOANK020000029.1:728110-743446 GCA_026257165.2 Telfairia occidentalis | reverse complement strand
ACTACAAGAAGGGTGTAGTTTGTTTGGTTTGGGATGATTTAAACTTAAAGAGAGGCCTTCTATTTATAGGCATACATTCATCTCTTTCACCCATTTCTTTTCAATGTGGGATTCTTAAGAGACTACATCTTAAATATGAGCCATTATTCTACAATTACAATCTCTAATGTATATTCTCTGATTCTTTCTCTTCAGTAAGTATGAGACTTCGACTTAATTTATTGAAGGTCTTCAACTTCTAGCTTGTTGAAGATCTTTGGCGTTGAGTTTGTAGAAGGTCTTCGGCTTCGAGCTTATTGAAGAGCTTCAGCGTTGAGTTTGTGGAAGGTCTTCGGCTTCGAGCTTGTTGAAGAGCTTCGGCTTGTAGCTTCTTGAAAGTCTTCTATTTGTAGCTTCTTGAAGGTCTTCAGTTGGTAGCTTGTTGAAGATCGTCTACTTGTAACTTGTTGAAGATCTTTGGCTTGTAGCTTGTTAAAGGTGATCTTCGGCTTGCAACTTGTTGAAGGTTTTTGGCTTGTAGTCTGTTGAAGGTCTTCGATTTATAGTTTGTTAAAAGTTTTCGGCTTGTCTTTAGATCTTCAAAATCTTCTTATTTTTGAAGTTTTCAAAGTCTTCAAAGTCTTCAAATCCTCGAGGGCTTCAAGTCTTCAAAGAGTCTTTAATCTTCTGTGAGTAAATTCTCTCTGACCCGCTCAAATGAAAGGATGACTTCTCTATTTATAGAGTTTTCCATAGGCGTTATATGAGTTTGAGCTTAGTTGGATTTAGGCCCATTATTTGGACTTGGATTTATTTTTGGTTTTGGGTCTGATCCTTTTTTTGGGATCAATTTTCCAAAATAAATTTAAGCTAAATTTAGGTTTTCGGCTCAATTACCTTAATAGGCTTACATTTATCGAGTCTAGCCCAATTTTTATTTTAAACTAATTTGGGCTTTACGACTAAATTGTCATTTGATCATGGACTGCCTCCTAATTTTAATTTGGTCGGATCAATTGGTGTTACCGGCTACTAAAAGGACATGTGGCGTCTTTTAATTTGCCAAAATTTCTCATTCAACACATATTATTTTTTAAAATTTACTTGGTTTTACATAAAATACTAAGAAAAAAAGAAAACTGAGTTTTGAAATTATTTTTAGAAGAGTAACAAATGAAGAAGACCATATTTTAAAATTAATATTGAGATCAAAATGGAAGTTTATTCCAAAAACAGGATTTAAATTTTCATTCTAAAACAAATGTAGAGATTTATATAAGAAGGAACCAAAATAATATCTTATATTAATTCAACTTGTGTTTATTTTAACTGGACTCTGTATTTAGCATTGATTATGCCATCTGAATTTATAAAATAACAATTAGTTCAAAGACAGAACCATTGACTTAACTAATATTTAATTTTATTTTCGATTTTGTTGGTCAAAGTCAACTACTTGCTCGCTGTAGTGATTTGGATTTTTTTTAGATTGATGTTGTTTCATACTAAAAAAACTAACATTAAGTTATTATTAGATTCGTGATCTGAATTACATTTTGATTTTCTTATATTGACTTTTTTTAGTTCAACTCTTATTTGGACTTGATGGTTAATTTTTTAAACATTATATTTTCCATCCATAAGTTGTGTATAAAAATATGTTTGATGATTACAATTAAATTTCTTTCAAACATTTAACAAATATTTATAGTGGCATGTGATATGCATCAAGCACATATATTTAATGTTATGTCCAATTTTGAATCATGAGGCTTAAAATATAATATGTTAAAATGTAAGGACTAAAATTAAATAAATATAGAAATTTTTATAAACTGAAATAGATTTAACCCCTAAATCATATATATTTGAAATTATTTTGTTGGACGAGAGGAAAAATAAATTATGTTGTTATAGTAAAAATGGCTTCATAGCCACATGAACTATATGTAAAAAATGAAAATAAAGTTTGCTTGTGATAATTAAATTGTAATAAGTGATTAGGGATTGGAGTGCAAAGGCAACCCTAAGTTTTGCTTGGAAGTAACCACTCTTGAACAAATCAAAATAATTCTCAGGATTTATTTGGAGGCATGACTTTTAATTTAATTATTTTTTCATAAAAAAATATTGATTAATATAGTTTTTATATTTTATATTTAAAAAAAATATTTTTTATAATAAATTTATTTGAGTATACTGCATTGAAAAGTAATATTATTAATTGCAAATATGTTTTTTTTTTCTTATTATGTATTTTGAAAAAATTCGATTAATTACTTTTAAGTCATTTTTGGATAATTCATCTTCCTTGTATTTCTTTAAAAATAACTTTTAAATTAATCTAATTTTTTTATAGTCTATTTTATTTGTGAATAATATTTCATAAAACACTTTTGATTTTTTAAAATTATTCAAGAAACTATACTAAACAACTTTAAATTATTAACTTAAAAAAAAATGTTCATAGAAAAATAATTTTATTTCAAAAGTATTTTTTTTACATAGTTATCCCAAACACACCCACATTGTTTAAGCGCTTTTAAGTGATTTACCAAAGTTAAAATGCCCTAAAAGCTTTTATTAAAAAAAAATCATCTTTTTTGTCCTTCTAAAATTTCAAAATTAAGGGTTATATATATATATATATAAAAAGTTAGAAGGTAAAATTTTATCTCTTCCCTATAAAAATTTATGCCTCCGTCTTTGAAGCTATGTGCTGTAAAAATGACCAATTAGATAGCATTTTACCTTAGAGTAGACAAAATGAAATTGAGTAAATATTGGTGAAAATTCATTGCCCTGGAAGCGTAAAAGTACTCTTAAGATGTAGGGAATGAGAAATTTAAGGTTCATCAATAAATTATTAATAGTTGACTATAATTCAAAGTTTTTGAAAAAGAAAAATCTATAATTCATAGTTAATAATGAAATTGCTATTATTACTAATCTCAAATGTATTTTTTTAAAAAAATTATGACATAAAAAATGACGACATTCATGTTGTATAAATTTTATTAAATTTATTGATGTATTATTGACTTTAAAGGCTCAGTTTTCTAAGTGTAGCACTGAGACAGCTGAAGACGCAACATTAGCACTGAGACAGCTGAAGACGCAACATTAACAATCGAATTTAGAAGGCAAATTGTGTGAGGGACAACCGAGGGGGGGCCTTGCTTACACGTTTTGCAGCTAAAAACAAGCAGCTTTTTCTGCTCTCTGTTTGATTCTCCAATCTTTGCTTCACGAAACAATAGTGTTGTTCTTTTTCAAAACAATTTACTTCCTTTTAAAAAATAATAATAATCAAAATAATTTCAAATTTTCAGTCAATTTTCAAGAACAAAAACATGTTTTTAAATTTAGGAACTATTTCTTTAATTTTCAAACTTTAGCTGTTTTTTTTTTTAAAAAAAATAAAAGACTGCAAAACAAATATTTTTATAACCCCACAAATTGACATGACATATTTTCTTTAAAAAAAAATTGTCAAAAATTTGCTGTAACTTTTTCTTAATGAGATATTTACGTAAATAATATGTATTTACAAACATAACAAAAACATTTATAATTTTACAAAAATAGCATAGTCTAAATCAAAATCAAACTTCATATAATGTAATTTTTTTTTAGTTCAACAACAAGTGAGAGTGAGAATTTGAATCCAAAACTTTTTGATCTTAATGTATATGTCTTAACGGTTAATTAAACTATACTCAGTTTGACTAATATTACGTAATGTTACATATTAATAAAAGTGAAACTTTTGTTATATTTGAAAGAGAATAAAAAAACTGTGATATTTTTTAAATACATATTAAGTTTATGTTATGGAGTGTTTTTTTTTTTTTATTTAATTATAACTAACACTACAATAAAACTTGTCCCAATGTTCTTTGCATAAATACTCAACCGAAAAATTGGATAGGAAAATTGAGGATTTTACTTAATTCGACTGACTTATTTGACGAATTACGATCATTTTTGTAGTAGATGAGCTACATTGATGTTTATGGTCATCTTATCAAATAAACCAATTATTAATATGATGGCCTATTAACAATATATTAAAGGTAAGGATCAAAATGACCACTTTTTAAAATTAAAATGAGCATTTTGAAACTACAATATTAAAAAATCAAAATAGACAATAACTAAAAGTATATAGAACAAAATGAGATTTAAACCTATTTTAAATTACTTGTTTCTCTTATCTTTAATTAGGGGAACAATATTTAGCTACATACTAAAAATTTGTTGTTATTAAAATTTTGACAACTATTTAATTTTTTGAAATATATATATATATATATATATATATTTTGTATTTATCTCTTTTACTTATAAAATTTTTTTGGCGGAATAGAAGAATATTTCTACATACTAATATACAGTCAAGTATTTTTCAATTAGATGGTAGCGACCTTCATTGATACAATAGTAAGGAGTAAGGTCATGCATGACAACCTCAATATTTTTATTTTAGCAATTTTCTTGGCCACTAGATTAGAAGATTATGATTTTTTTTTTTTTTTATCAAAAATACATTAAATATACCTCCGTTTTGTACTTAATTCTTACATCACTACGTAAGCTCTTTTAAGTATTAAATTATATATGTATTTGTATAACTCATTAAATTTACGTTTTAATCGTATTTGTATTCATAAACATTTAAAAAGTTTATTTTTAGTCTCCAAATTTTTAACTTTATTCTATTTTAACCTTCAAACCTTTAAAAAAAATTATAGTTCCTGAACTTTAAAAAAAAAATATATATATATATATATATGATTTTAGTAGTTATCTATCAATTAATTAGTGTGATTGTTTAGAAGCATGAATATAATGGTTAATCTTAACATCACTTATTGAATAAAGACATATATTACCTTCCTTAAAGGTTGAAGGTACAATTCACTCCTCATTTGTCGTATTAAAAAAAATGTGGCAATCAAAATTTTAAATCTAAATTCGCTTAGTCTATAATTCAAATGGAAAAATTATAGTACTTCCATAGTACATATTTATTATATTTACCATTTGACATATTGATTAGTGATATATTATTTGAGTTCGACATTTGTGGGAATGTGAGATTGAACTATCGACTTCTACGATGATAGTACATGCATTTAACTATTATTTTATTTTATAGATTCACATTATTATTAGAAAATATTGATATGAGAAGTAATAAATAGAAGTAGTACGGAAAAATTAATTTTTCCTTAATTCAAACGAAATAAACAGTCTCAGACGTGTGAATGCTCGAAAGCGTGGCCCGTGGCCCGTGGGTCGCGTACGTTTGAATATGTTGCTTATTTATTTTGTCCAACAAAGAAAAAAAGAATAAGTTGTTTATCTCTCTCACGTGACTCAACAGACGATTTTCCGCCACCTTCGGGTCCGGGTCAGGGTCAGGGTCACTCTGTTTTTAACTTAATTTCCTCTTTTACCCACTAATTTTCCCTATTTTCAATTTCCACCCCAATATTAATGCATAATTACTCACCATCCCATCCCACAAACCTTAAAGCCCCATCGTTCTATTAAAGTACCGATAAAACTATTTATTAATTATCATCGAAATTCGGAAATTCCAGTCCGACTCGAATCCGCCAACTTCTTCTCACCATCTTTAATTTTAAAAAATTTTATTTCCTTAAATTAATTGACAGCCAATTATGAGAGCGCTGTATATAATCAAGAGAGAAGGCCTCGTATTCTACGCAGAAAATTAATATAAGAAATTCGCATTTTACAGATCCAAACGATTGAATGTACTTTTTCTTTAAGTGAGAGAGAAGTTGATCTCTGGTGCTGGTATAAAAGGAGACGGAATTTGTATAATTCGGGAGTGGAAAACCTTGGAAGAGAGAAAGCTTGGGGGAAATAATCAATGGCGAATTCGGAGTTCGGCGTCCTCAGATTACTGTGCATTTCGGCATTGGTATTGACGGCGGCGTTAGTCGACTGTGTCCTCGGCGGCAACGACGACGGCGCCGGCGTAAGTTACGATGGAAGATCGTTGATCGTCAATGGCGAACACAAACTTCTCTTCTCCGGTTCTATCCACTATCCGCGGAGCACTCCCGACGTAAGTTTAATTTCTTCCTTTCTTCCTCCGCCTTCGATCTTCTGTGATGTTTCCCTCTGGTTTCTGTTGCTAAATTTGAATTGATCAATATAATCATGGCGGCCGAATTTTCACTCTTTCAAATTTCGGTGGGAACTTTTTTTGTTTCTAGATCATTCATTTCACATTGTAGTGGATAGGTGTTAGGTTAGTTCAAAAAGAGAAAAAAAAATGCGTTTGGTGGATCGTTTAGGCGAAGTGGGATAACCGTATTGCTCCATCGATCATTTGTGTTTGTTCGTTTATGAATTTACTTTTTTTTTTCTTAATGGATTTTCTTTACCATTTTTCCTTTTTCTGAAGCGATGTTTTGATCGATAAAGTTTCCCGCCAAGGAAATCAATTACTCTCTTCACGGCAAGTTTCAATTTGATGAAGTAAAATTCACTTAATGAGGAATAAAATATTTTGGCATCTCAATTTCGTTTCGATGTGATTCAATTATGAATTTTCTCTGGTTGGGGCAAACTAGTAAATTGAAAGCATTGCATGGATGGCAGATAACTTGCTAAAACAACATTTCATTTATGTCATTTTGTTTACTATGTTTTATTTAATTTAATACTTAAAAAGGATGCTTTTAATTTTTTTTTTTTTGATTATATTTGAAATTCATTAATATGAGTTGCATTTTTGGAATGTATCTATTTTATTTTAATGAAATATATATTGAGTCTAAGCAGCCAATCTAGAGACATTAGCTATTTACCTTTGAAATATTGCATTTCTAATTCTTAAAACAAAATTTGGTTGCATATTGATATATATTTAGCGACTCTTGGATACTTAATATGGTCTAATTGAGTATTATTAAGTATGAATATACCAATGATTTTAATCAAATAAAAATAGATATTTAAATCATATTCTGAATTTTTAAATTTTCAAAAATATTTTATTTCAGTTATTATGTTTTGAAATATTAAGTTTTGATCTATAAATTCTAGATAGAGATCTATTATGATGATATTTTATATTAACTTTTTAATATTGCTACCTGTGCTTGTGTTTTAAAGCAACCATTTAAATTGGGTCTAGATTTGAGCTTGAAATAAGTTTTCAAAAAATTAAAGCAGGTTCTCATAAAAATTTAGAATCGAAATAAATATAAAATTTTGAAGATCAAAATAGATGAAATAGTGGAAACAATTCTATAGGAAAATCAATTCACATGTGCACATGGCTACTACGAATGGATGCCAACATTAGCTCATCCCATATAGAGTTCAGTTGGGCCTGGGCCTGGGCCTGGGACAGCCCTCAGAGCCCATAACATTTGTCACCTATGCTTCAGTGTTTGATAGAGTGTGAATCATAACGATGTTTGTTTTGCAGATGTGGCCTTCTTTGATAGCCAAAGCAAAGGAAGGTGGACTAGATGTGATAGAAACTTACGTGTTTTGGAACCTTCATGAACCCCAACAAGGAAAGGTAAAAAACTCTCTCTCTCTCTCTAAAAGGTGGGTAAAAACGTGAACTGTAATTTTTTTTTAATTTTTTTTTGAGTACACAAACTCTTGTTTTTTCAGTATGAATTCAGTGGAAGAAGCGATATAGTAAGGTTTGTAAAGGAAATACAAGCACAAGGATTATATGCTTGCCTTAGGATTGGACCCTTCATCGAGGCCGAATGGAGCTATGGGTAAAAACGTATTATTATTTTTTTAAAATTACAACTATTCCACAAAAAGATCTATTTCTTTAATCGAATATGTCTCAACTTTTGAACATAGTGGTCTACCATTTTGGTTGCATGATGTTCCTGGAATTGTTTATCGATCTGACAACGAACCATTCAAGGTATGGTTTAATTTTCTTTACTGAAATATTGATAACAAAAATGAAAAATTCGTAACATTTTCGTACATGTACCTTACACTACAATTAACCTTCAATGGCAGCTTCACATGCAAAACTTCACCACCAAGATAGTGAACATGATGAAGTCGGAAGGCTTATATGCTTCACAAGGCGGGCCAATTATACTTTCACAGGTTTGAGTCCGATGGTAACACCATTGAATGTGTTTTTAAATTATATCCTTTTTTTTACGCCTTATAAAAGAACTCATGAATGGAGTTACAGATTGAGAATGAGTATACGTTGGTAGAGGCAGCCTTCCGAGAGAAAGGACCTCCTTATGTTCTATGGGCAGCAAATATGGCGGTTAGCCTTCAAACTGGCGTGCCATGGAGCATGTGCAAGCAAAGCGATGCTCCTGACCCTGTGGTATATATCTAAAGATAATAATTATATGTTCTATTTTCCCTCTATATCTATTATCTCTACACGTTCATTTCTTTTATTGCTCATAATGTATCAATTGGCAGATAAATACTTGCAATGGAATGAGATGTGGAGAAACATTTCCAGGACCAAATTCGCCCAATAAGCCATCCATTTGGACTGAGAATTGGACTAGTTTGTAAGTTTTGCAGTTGCGCATTATTGTATCAAAATATTTTGCAAATATCCTTTTCCAGGAAAAGGGAACTTTTGGTTAGAATGATTTAGAGATTGTTAATTACCTGGATATGATATTAGTTTCTAATTTGTTGTTTAATCATTATTGATAACTTTAATGTTTGTTT
Source organism: Telfairia occidentalis (assembly GCA_026257165.2). Classification (NCBI taxonomy): domain Eukaryota; kingdom Viridiplantae; phylum Streptophyta; class Magnoliopsida; order Cucurbitales; family Cucurbitaceae; genus Telfairia; species Telfairia occidentalis. The sequence goes on along the minus strand of JAOANK020000029.1, from coordinate 734,734 downwards.
GGGGCGCGGGGTTTCAGCTATCAAACATATGGTGACGAACCGTACATAAGGTCAGCGGAGGAGATTGCATTTCATGTTGCTCTTTTCATTGCGGCAAAGAATGGGACTTATGTCAATTATTATATGGTATTAAGATAAATCTCTCTCTCAATTTTTTGTTTGTTCATATGAACCCAATTAAAGATGTACATGATTAATTTCAACCAAAACCTCTGTTCATTTTTTCCCCCAGTATCATGGAGGAACCAATTTTGGAAGATCAGCCTCTGCATATGTGATCACAGGCTATTATGATCAAGCCCCTCTGGACGAGTATGGTATGGCATTTTTTAAACCATCCATCTTAATTAAATTAGACAACGATTCGAATTTTTGCATCAACTGAAAACTGTTTACCACATTTTTACTGCAGGTTTAATTAGAGAACCAAAATGGAGTCATCTTAAAGAATTACATGCTGCAATTAAGCTATGCTCCAAGCCCTTGCTCTCCGGAGCAAAGTCCAACTTTTCACTTGGCCCATCACAAGAAGTAAGTTTATTATGTGACTAGCATCATTGCATGAAATTCAAAGTTGTTCTTCCCGTCCAGGATGAAAATGGAACGGCATATACATCGAATATAGGATAAGAATGAAAATTCTTCACTGATTGAGGTTGAAATGGGCAGGCCATTGTGTTCAAAACTGAGTCCGGAGAATGTGCTGCCTTCTTGGTGAATAGGGGAGCTACAGACGTGAATATTCTCTTTCAGAATGTTACTTACGGGTTACCTCTGAGTTCCATCAGCATCTTACCAGATTGTGAAACTGTGGCCTTCAATACTAGAAGGGTAAGACTTAAACTGACAGCTGGCGGGAAGTTTCCAACAGCAGATCTTTTTTCTTTCTTCTCGCAAATTTTAACTGTTGACTGACTTCATCAGGTAAGCGTACAACATAACACGAGATCAATGAAGGCACTTCAAAAGTTTGATTCATCTGAAAAATGGCAAGAGTTCAAGGAACTAATACCTAGCTTTGATGAAACTGAATTAAGAGCAAACGAGTTATTAGAGCACATGGGTACTACAAAAGACAGTTCAGATTATCTTTGGTACACTTTTAGGTAAATTATAAGTGAGAAACTAGGCGGCTGATATTAATCTTAAATAAACAAAAGGGTGGTTGGAAGTCAAAATGAACTGATTCACCATGTGTTGCTTGCCAATAATGGTGTAAAATGCAGGGTTCAACAGGATTCTTCTGATTCTCAACAAAAGCTTGTAGTGGAATCTCGAGCTCATGCTGTGCATGCATTTGTCAATGGGATTTATGCAGGCTAGTCTAACCTTCCTTTTTATGGTTGAAACTCGGAGAAACTGTGTTCTTGAACATTTTGCTATCATTGTTCTATAGGCTCTGCCCATGGAACTTTCAAAGAAAGAAATTTCTCTCTGGAGAATGATATTGTATTGAGAAATGGCATCAACAACATCTCATTGCTCAGTGTGATGGTTGGGTTACCGGTATGGACTCATCTTCCCTTCCATAGTTAATGCATTTCAACTCTGAAATATATTTGTAACTAAAAGCGTCATGTAATACTATCTTAGTAACTTCTGGTACTTCGAATGTGAAGGATTCTGGAGCATTTCTCGAGCGCAGAGTTGCTGGACTGCAAAGAGTGAGAATTCAAGGCCAAGATTTCTCTACACAACCTTGGGGATACAAGGTTGTTTAATTTTCTAACCTCAAACATGAGTATAAATATATATATACTTAAAGCTAACCATCTTTCATATTTTTGTTGGCTTTTGTGGACAAATTGACAAAAGGTTGGCCTATCAGGAGAGCAATCGCAATATTTTTTAGACACTGGATCGAGCGATATTCAATGGAGTAAATTTGGGAGCTCTTCTCAGCCCCTAACATGGTATAAGGTACTACCCATATTCAATTGTTTAGACTACTCTTTCAACAGAAACTCTATCTTGAATTCAGTTGTTCAACGACTGACCTATTTCCTTCTCATTTATCGCAAATTGGCAGACACAGTTCAATGCACCTCCTGGTGATGACCCTATCGCCTTGAACCTCGGTTCCATGGGTAAGGGTGCAGTTTGGGTTAACGGCTGGGGCATTGGCCGGTACTGGGTCTCCTTGCTCACCTCAAAGGGGGAGCCTTCACAGAAATGGTATACATTTTATTCACACCTTAGCATCTGGTGATGATGTTATTCTATGTATTGCCTAAAAGACATCCGTCTAGGCAGTGACAATGAAATTCTATTTCATCTGTCTATCTTTCAAAATTCCTTCCACTAGTTTCCTCCATCTTTTAACCCAATTCTGTCTCTCCTTCCAATCCAGGTATAATGTACCACGTTCCTTCCTCAAGTCAACGGGAAACCTGTTGGTTATTTTTGAAGAAGAAACAGGAAACCCGCTCGGGATATCTCTGGATGCTGTTTCAATTAGCAAAGCATGTGGGCAAGTGTCTGAATCACATTATCCCCAAGTAGCTGCATGGATAGGTGAAAATAAACAAAGACGGAATGGTAAGATCAGAAGCAGAAGGCCTAAGGTTCGATTAAGCTGCCCTCCTAACAAGCACATCTCCAACATTTTATTTGCAAGCTTTGGGACCCCTTCCGGTGACTGTCAAAGGTATGCTACTGGAGCATGTCACTCGCCAAACTCCAGAGCCATTGTTGAGCATGTGAGTTTTTCCTGAAACACATTACCACTGTATGAAAGAAAATATTTCCTTGTATTAAACAAAAGTTAGTCAAGACAATAACTCACATGAGAATTGTGTTGTTGTGATGTTTCAGGCCTGTCTAGGGAAGACTAAATGTTCAATCCCACTCTCAAATCTGATCTTTGGTGGCGATCCATGCCCATACGTCATCAAAACATTGTTGGTCGATGCACAATGCACAGAAAGATGGTAGATGCCATGCGTGAAGTACATGACAAGATAATTCACAGTAACATTCAATAGATAAATAGCTGTAGCAATAATCTTCTCCATTATCACAGCTTATTCCATTCTTTTAGGAGTCCTAGAAACAATTATGCAGTACTTCAATTATTAATTGATTCATGTCAACAATGAAATGCAACCTCAGCTCTCTGGTCACAGAAAATTAATTCTTTTTACTAATGAATTTTCCTATCATATTACAATTGGAATGTTTCAGAGTAGCTACACATTTAAAGTAGTATAAGGCTGGAAAAGTGGGGATTAAACTTCGAAGAATTCCTCCATAAGGAGAAAACAACATCAACATACCAAGTCACACTCGAAAGATTATTCAAGCAAGAGCACTTCTATGCCAAGTGGAATATTGAAAAACTTGGCGTTCACCTCCTTCAGAAGCAAGCCAAACTCAGTCATCGACAATCTGTCATATACCACATTTCCCAGTAGTTTATACTTTGAGTTGAATGAACCTCTTGCGTCTCCGAAACTGTAACACCTACGGATCTTGCTCTATAACAGAAATTGGAATTTACATTAACGCCAAAAGCCCAGAGACCATACTCAAAGCTCAAAATTCAAAGACCAACTTAGAGATTCACATTGATTTCTATTACCAGTATGTGCCCTTTCTTTCTGCTGCTTTGAAGATTTTTTCCTTTTAGTATTCTCAAGATGTGATGGTAAGAGGGCCTTCTGTTGAGGTAAATCAGCGACAAAAAGCAGAGTTTGAGCCCAACCGGCATATTTTCCATACTTGCTGACAAATGCCTCGGCCACACGGTTGCAAAGCTTTGGTGTTAGACGTGCACCGGCAAGCTCTGGGACAAGGTACCTAGTAGCAATCTTTTCATCCCACACAAGAAGAAACCTTTCAATCAGCTTTCAATGAATTCACAATCAATTCTAGTGAAACAAGATGGACCTTTTTCCTTCTTTTTAATGACACTCTGTCAATGAGCTGAATGAAGAATTAACTCAAACTCATGGAAAATTTCCCTTTTGCTCACTAAAACACCAAAACAGAATCATAATCATGTGGTATGATATGTACACTTCTATCTATGTGTTAATACAAACTTTTCCCTTTTAGCAGTATCCTATTTCAAACCCCAGAGAAGACAAAGATGAGAGTTCTTAAGCCTGGACAAGAAAAAGCCCATTTGGATCATAGGAATGAAACTTAAATCATTTGAGTTCATTCGAAAACGGATATAATACCTGCCACACGTGTGTGTCAACAGGAATGGCATGGTGCTGATCGAGAGAGAAGAGAGCAACACAAGCTGCCACCTTTGGACCGACGCCGGGTAAAGTCGAAAGGGCATCAATCACCTCTTCAAGATCCAAATGACGAAGAGACAGAAGCCATTCTGCACCTCCCCCAGGTTTGGCTTCCAGTGCATTTACAGTGCCAATTATATATTTAGCCCTGCTTATTCATCTTGAACTATTAATGCATTACAACCACCCATATTGAAATAAATGAGAAAGGTAAGGTTACTCACATATATTAAAGATTAAACCTGTTTTAACCTATTCGTTTAAGCTTTTAGATTAATTGATAATGTTGACACAACTATGGCTTCATTGAAAAACATGAAAGAATACAAGGGCATGCAAAAACACCAGCCCCACAAAAGGAGTCCAAGACGTAACTAATAAAGGGACTCCAATCCAAAACAATAAGACCTATCTGATAATGACAAAGGGGAGGTGACACTGCCGCCCACGAGAAGGTTAAAAACCTCACCCCCGTCCCAAAGGTCACTTAGAGACCTCTCACAACCTCTAAAAATCCAATTGTTCCTCTCAAGCCAAATTGGCCATAGCATCACACAAATACACGGATGCCACAAAAAACGACCCTTAGCCTAAAAAGAGATGCATAATGGTCTCGATCAGCAAAAGTCGGATTCTAGAGTAGCTATCAAAGCGTAACCCAAACGCCTCCCAACACCACTCCCAAAGAGAGGAAGACCACTGACAGGACCAGAGAAGATGGTCAAGATCCTCCAGAGCCCCTCTACAAAGAGAACACCATTGAGTCCCCAGCACAAAGGCAGAACATTTCAAAACGTGACGAAGCTGCATGATTTTCCTTTTGATTTCACTCAAGAAAATCTTTTACCAACAGAGATATTCCTTACAAGTGAGAATTGTTCATCCCTAACAGATAGCTTTATCTTTCGAGCTCGTGATAGATTTCATGGATCAAATTGATATTTCAAGTAATGAGTTTTGGATTTAGGGCTAGTTTAATAGGAAAAATTTAGCTAGAGAATTCAAGAGATTAACCTGTAACCAAAGCCTGCCTCTCTAAGCACAGCCTCTGAGAGCAAGGATAAGCGCTCCAAAGAGGGGAATTCATGGAAATCAAAACCTTCAACATTGCCCAGATAAGTCCCTAATGATGAGATGTAATCCACCATTTTGGTGATTCTCCCAATATTGTTATTAGAAGAACATAGAAACTGAATCAAACACTCGAGAGGATCTTGCCTGAGAACTCGAGCACCCTCCAAATGGCGTGCCAACACATCGAACCTCGGATCAGCCGCCGAGAAAACCTCCCAAATGGCACTCAGGGAGATGCCGGCGTTAAGGAAATCAAGCAACGCCAATCTGGCGGCGGCAGCGGCGGAGGCGGATGTAGAACAAGAGTGAAGGCAATATGAAACGTCGCCGTTAGGAAGGTGGTTGAGAGAGAGTAGATGAGAGGCAACAACGCCGGTGAACTGAAGGGGGCCGGTTTGTTTCCAGCGGAAGGTTTGGCCGGTCGGGAAAGTGAGAGGCAAAGAGAGGTCTGATTTGGTGAGATTGAGGGGCACCCAATTGGGAGTGGTGGAAGATAATGGGAGTTGGGGGGATTCGATGAGGGTTTTCGGTTTTTTGGATGAATGGTGGATGGAGATGGTGGTGGGCTTGGAATCGGAGAGTTGAGAGTTCGAAGGCGGCGGCGGCGGTGGCTTGCCGGAGGGAGTGGACGGTGGAGTTGTTCGGAGCCTCTTCGTCATTAGAAGGGATCTCAATGACGATGAGTGCATTTGGAGGCTCACGAGTTACCTTACGACCACCAAATTTCAAAGTTTCTCTTTCTTTCACCTCCATAATTCAGAAGTGTCAAAATTAAAATATTAAACTTTCCATTTAATTTTTTTTTTTAATTCATGAATCTATTGAAGATAAAATTTTATTTTATATTTAATAAGTTTTTAAATAAAAAAAATGATTAGGCCAAAAATATATATATATATATTAATCTAACAAATATGGGGTTGGGAATTCGAACCACTACTTTTGATAGATGAAATATGATTTAACTATATGCAAAATTAAAAGTTTGATAAGTTTATAAGATATATATAAAAATTAATACTTATTTGACACTTTTTAAAATTTAGAGTTAATATGACTTGAACTTGAAAATATAAAGACTAAATTTATAATTTAACATTTTTCTTATTATTTCCTTCTATTCAATATAACATCACACAATAAGGACATGGAGATTAGGGGTGTACACGGGTTGGGTTGGGTGGGGTTAGGGGGGTTTTTTGGACCAACCCGAAAATTCGGGTTGATCGGGTTGGCAACCCGAATAACCCTATCTAGGGTTGTAACCCAACCCAACCCAACCCTTATAATTTCGAGTTGGGTT
>JAOANK020000029.1:710518-726997 GCA_026257165.2 Telfairia occidentalis | reverse complement strand
TTTTTAGTTGATACAAAGTTTGGATTGAGTTTTGATTTGATAATATAATTTGAAATCAAATCAGTTTGAAATCAAATAATATACTAGTTGACCTTAAATCCCAACATAATTTATTTTAGAAGAAATTTGGTCCAACTAAATCAAAAGATTTAGATCCATATTTGAGTTCAAATTTAATCTATATATATATTGGATTCATAACATTATTTGAGAAGGCCTAGAGTTAAAATCTACATAAAATAAGATTAATTAAAAAAAAAAAGAATAATAATAATAACTTTGTGATTGGAATAAATTTTATTGGGATCTCAAAATTATATAATCTTTTATTAAATATATATATATAATATTTACAAAAAAATCATTGTATTATTCAAATTATGAACTAAATTTATATTTTAACTAAAATTGGTCAAAGACATTAAAATTATTCTCACAATATTTTTTAATTTCATACACAAACATGATTGCACATAAATTTCAAAAAGGGGCATTTGTTGAAATAGAAATTTTGGCAAACACAAAGATGCCACGTGTCGGTCCCACGTAAATCACGATACTCGGTGAAACATGCTTAGCCCAAAGGCCCAGTTCAGCAAAGTTAGTTAAGCTCGGTAAATGCAAACTAAGAGCTGGGCCAAAAGCCTAAATCTAGCTTTAGTCAATTATAAAAAGAATTGGGCCCAAAGCCCAAATGAGTCTAAACTCAAGACTTGGTTCAACAGGCCTACTTGGTCCAATAGGCTCAAACCCAAGACTTGGTCCAATAGGCCCAAACCCAAGACTTGGTCCATCAGGCTCAAACCCAAGACTTGATCCAACAGGCCCAAACCCAAGACTTGGTCCAATAGGCCCAAACCCAAGACTTGGTCCAACAGACCCAAACCTAAGATTTGGTCCAATGGGCCTAAACCATACAAAGCCCCAAAGATAAATCCTATAAATAGGAGTTATCTCTCATTTGGAAGGGGGCATTGAGGAGAAGAAACAAAAAACTCTCAAGACTTTGAAGATTGAAGATCCTGGAAACTCAAGTTTCAAAGACTGAAGATCGGAATCCTTGAAGACTTTGAAGACCAAATCGTACAAGACTTCAAGTCTAGCATATTTTTCGAGAAACAAGCTCAAGTCGAAGAACTTCAACAAGCTCAAGCCGAAGAACTTCAACAAGCTTAAAAAGCTAAAGAACTTCAACAAGCTCAAGTAGAAAAACTTCAACAAGCTCAAGAAGCAGAAGAACTTCAACAAGCTCAAGAAGCAGAAGAACTTCAACAAGCTCAAGCCGAAGAGCTTCAACAAGCTTAAGAAGCCGAAGAACTTCAACCAGCTTAAGAAATCGAAGAATTATAGCAAGCTCAAGAAACCGAAGAACTTCAACCTTGAGATTAAACGTCACAAAGTCAGACACATATTTGATAGAAAGAATCAAATGACTATATATTAGAGATTGTACTAAACCACATTAATACAAGAATTGAGTTCATTCCACGTATTCTATTTCTCTAGAAATTTTGTGTGAACAAGAGGAAAAATGGGTAGGCTAGGACGAGAAATTTCAAAATATAGGCTTTCTCTCTCTTCCTCTCTCTGGTGGCTAAAATAAATCTGAATTTAGAGTTTGGAATAAGGTTCTAGAGATAACTAACTCATTTTACTTATACCCACTTTACAAAAGTCTAGATTCAAAAAGAATTTAAAAAATATCTCAATTTTCGTTATTATGAAAAAGAGGTAAAATACTTGTTTGCCCAACATTTAAATTTGGAAAAAAAATACCAAAAAATCAAACCCACATGAAAACAACCATTTATTGAATCTCCCCCAGCAAAAAAAATCCTCAGGTTTGATTAAACCCGAAAATTATTGAATCTCTTCCAATTATTTGTCAAAAAAATCTCCAAATTTGGCATATCATTTGAAATCTAAACATTATTGCATTTTTCCCCAATTATTTGGCAAAAATAGTTTGACATATTGTTTGAAACCCAAAAAATGATTCTCCTCATTTGATTCTTTGTCAACCATTGCAACAGGAGCCTCCATTCATCTCGCTTCATCTTCCTCTTTGATTCCAAGGTATGTTTCGTTACTTTTTTTTTATCCGCAACAAGTGTGGTTTTTTCTCTTTAAAGAAAGATTTGAGAGTCTCTTCAAAATAGAATCCTAATTTTTTTTTTGAATGACGTTTTGTTTGATGTTACATTGTTCTTCATTTTCTAAAGTTAGTTTGCCCATTTTCTTTGACTAAAAAAATGAATCTGAGACAATATTTTTGCTTTAATTTTTTTTTATTTTGCTTCGTTTATCATACTCCACGTTTATATTGGGCCATACGGACAGCTTTAAATTTCATTGATCAATTTCATTGTGGAATTCCATTAAACTATGTTTGAATGGATGCGAGTAAATTTGTGTGACTATTTGAATAGCTCATACTAGGTTTAAATGTATCAGTTATCTTTTGCTGAAAATTAAATTGAGTTGATTTAGACATAATTTGAGAGGTCTTAGAAAGTACTCATAATAGGTTTGATAATAATACATAGTTTAAATTCTTTAAAATATATATAAAAAATAAGTAAAACTGACTTTGAATGTAATTTAGGGTACATTATCAGTTTTAATGATTTTACATTACTATTTTGACTATATGAAAGAGTATGAAAAATTCATACGTAGTTGGGGTAATAGATGTCAAGTGTGTTCATTATGTGTTAATTTAACAAAGTTAAGTGGGTTTAAATGTATTAAATTGATGAATAGCTCATAATAGGTTTGAATGTATCAGTTATCTTTTGCTGAAATTTAAAGTGAGTTGGTTTATATTGCAAAATTTGAGAGGTTTTAGAATGTACTCATAATAGGTTTGTTAATAATACATGATTTGAATTCTTTAAAATGTGAATAAAAAACAAGTTAAAACTGACTTTGAATGTACTCTAGGGTATATTATCTATTTTAATGATTGTACGTTACTATTTTGGCTGTATGAATGAGTATGAAAAATTCATATGGAGTTGGGTAATAGATGTCAAGTGTGTTTATTGTATGTTAATTTTAAAAACTAAAAGGGAAATTTAAATGCACTCTAGGCTAGCAGGAAAACGTAAAACATCTGATTCGTTATTATGATAGTACATAGAATTCATACCATGAAATTGATATGTATGCAGAATTGAAATAACTGTATTGGGCATAGCTCTTTGAACATTTGGGTATGAATGAATTATACGAATTATGAATCTTAATGTATTTTAAACATCTGATTCTAGGGTGATTAATAAATTGATGGTCTATAACTATATCATATGACATTGGAATATAATACGTGTTAATAATATGAAGTGATATGAAAATAATAAATGTCCCATTGCAATATTTAAAAAACATATACAGTCTGAGTCTGTTAATTGTTTGTTGTATTGTTTTATAGATGGTGAAAAAAGAAACACATACCAAGAGAAAGAAGGAAGAAGAAGTGGAAGAATCCTTAATAATTCAAAAAGAGCAAAAGAATCAAAGACCAAAATGGAATTAACGGACTATCTATATGAAAATATAAAAAGTTAATGTGCGGGTATGAAAAATGCATATCTCATATATGAGTAATTTGGTATATGCGTAAATGTGTAGGTGTGAAATATTTAAAACATACTAGGAGTATATTGTACACACAAGCCTGAGATGCAGAATAAAGAACTTATTCAGCACGAAATATCTTTATGAAATATAGAGAGTTAATGTGCGGGTATGGCAAATACATATATGATATATATGGAAAATTTGGCATATAAATCAATGCGTGGGTGTGAAATATTTACAATATACGAGACATATGTATTGTACAAACGAACATGAAAATGAGAATAAAAAAATTATTCAAGCAATATATGTGTGTGATATATGATATATAAAACTATTGTATAGAATGTATAGGTGGAAATAAGAGATTTGTGGGTATATATAATATAGGGATGATATATATTAGACGAAAACAAATCAAAGTTATAGAAGCATAAATTGCATAAACGTAAATTGCAAAAGAAAAAAAAACAAAACAAAACGTAGCATTTTATTCTACTGCAAACCGTAGTTCAGATAAAACGTAAATTGCAAAAGCTTTCAAAGGCATTGTACAACAAATTACTGTAAAAGAATGAAAAAAAAAAAGAATAAAAAAATTCAAATAAAACCATACTCATGAAAACCGTAAGCAGTTTGATGAGAATAAAACATAGCAAATGATAATGGAGTTGAACAATAGTTTTTAGGAGGGGTGAACAGTGATTTTCATGCCAGCAGTGTAAGCTTTTCAAAGGCGTTGCACGTAAGTTTTGACCATAAGTGTTGACAGCGGTATAAGCTTTTCAAAACGGAAAAAAAAAATGGGAGAAAAAACTTAATTGATTACCCGATTTTAGGGGTTAAAATATTTCGAAAAGAATCAACTAATGATTGCATTAATTTAAAATAAAAATCTTGAGAAAAAAATAGAAATAAAAAATATTTGAATGAAATAAATGATATTTATATGTAAGGTTAATTTAGTAAAAGCAATGACATTAAAAAAATCTGAAAAATTAGAAGCATAAATATTTTTAATGGTGAACTTTAGTGAAAAGGAGAATCCAAACCATATCATCCATCAAAATTTCTATAATTTATAGAAACAAATTTAACCCATTAAAGGAATATCGTAATCACATAATTTTAAGGGAACTTGTCATTCTTATCCTTTTCTCAGTTTTTTCTTTCAAAATTGATCTCCTCTTCAATTTTAAGTTTTTGTAACACCTGTTTTCAGTTTTTCGAACTCCTTGACATGTTTTTTTACTTTTCAGACTACTTGTTTTTACCAATATACCCATTTGATTCTCTTTCACTATTTTTTCTTCTTCTTTCTCCCTTTTACCATTAAATCCATTGTTTGTCCTTCTGATTGTCAATCGTCTCGTTCTTCTTGCAATGTCACACAGTGTTGAGCGGACGAACCGAACAACAAGTTAGACACAGATACATGGAAGTTGATTTCAGACTCACTCCTAGTTTTTTTTCCGTAGGCATCTAGGCATGTCATTATTTTTTAATATTATTGTATTTGTGATCTGAAGTCTGAATCTCTTATACTGGACTATTCTATATTGATTGTCTAAACTTGAATTTCTATTTCCTATACTGTGACTCGATTCTCTCCACTCCACTTCAGTTGTTTACTTTTTTAACTTCAAATATATTTATTTCTTCCATGGTAAGTTCGTTATTGAATGACACGATCTTGTTTATTCGTTTAAAGTTTGCAATCTCGATCGTCAAAGGCGATCACAATTCACTAATCCTATCAGGTTGAGTCAATTCCGATATACCTGATATAGAAATGCGATCAGACAACTCGATATTGTATGACCAATGCGATTGTATTGTTCGATTTAAATTGTTACATGTGATCGATTCGAACGATCTATATTTAAATTTATTACATTAAAATTGACTAGAGCGATCGGTTCACACGATGACAATCTAAATTAACTCAATTACCTTTTATCACTTATAGTTATCCAAAATGGATATGGTGGCAAATATCCACCCGTTCGATTACCTTAGCATCCTTCCTCAACATCTCCTCGTCGACCTCAAAATGATACCTCGCCATCAATATCAATACGAAACGAACCAAATGACGTCCAACTGAAGGATAATTTTTATGTTGTTACAAGGGATATACATCTAAATATTCAAAGGTTTGACGCTCGTGTAGCTTGTAAGCAGGATGGCTTGGACAATGCAAATAGGAAGATAGATAAAATGAACACAAACATAGAAAGTTTAATTATGGTATTCAGTTACAGTTCCCCCAAATTGTGCTAGAATCAATTTGTAATTTCTGTTTCATTAATGTTTCCTTCGTGAATAGTTATTGTCAGTAGATTGTTGTAAGTTCATAAATGAGCCTTGTACACAAAGTCACCAAAGCAATGAGGATGTTGCTAATAGAAATGAAGACAAGAGTGATGATGCCAATATAAACGAAGATATGGTTGAAGTGGATGGATTATTTGAAATATGTCTAGGTGATCCATCTCATGATGTTCATATTTCACTGCCGATAAAAAAAGTAAGAAAGTTTGTTAATCTTAATCTATCTACAACGTAAAAAAAACTTTTTTATCTATTTGTTTATTTATATATTACTTACCATATTTATGTCAAATTGATGGATCCATGGCCCATCATTTGCCTGAAGAAGGCAAAAAAAGAAAGCAACGATGGAAGCTATTGAAACCTTACGTGGGTGGAAAAAAAAATGTAAGAAGACCACTCTAGGGATTGCTTGGTACAACTCATTGTTTGCAATATCAACGAAATTGGAGGCAGGTCTGAAATGATGGTTAGATAACCCAAGAACAAAGAAGTTTTTACAAACTACGTCTTTTAACTCTCTTTGGAAAACCAGGTTTTGTTGTCTGCTGACCCCATTTGAATGGCTTGGTGATGATGTTAGTCTATGTGATTTGTCCTTTTGTTTATTTAACATCTTTTCAATACTGTTACCTAAGATCTTGCTCTTCTACCTAACATTTGTTATTACTAGGAACTTGACATTATTTTCCTGTTCACGTATAAAAAGTTTAAGATGGTTGTCATCCTCAACTTGCGTCGTCTAAAATTTGTGGTTGGTTCTGTACTTTTCACCGTAAGTGCACGTGCCAACTGTTCTATTCTGAACGTACAATGCATCTTTAATTAACAATATTATATGTTTCATTAGAATGCGACAATCTGACGAAGTTCTGACGCAGTTGTACGGTTCTTCAAGTCACCAACCCAGATGTTTCACTTGGAGTAAGTCTGATAGCAATGTGCTTCAATTCGTGAAGGACAATAAGATTGATTACCATACACCATGGTCGAAAGTGGATATTGTATACCTCTCATTTAACGTTTGTGGTTCTCACTGGGTTTTACTTTGCATTAACGTGTGTGAAGGCGAGCTTAATGTTTGGGGCTCACTTCCTTCGCTGTCACGATTGGAGTCACTACACAAGGAGTTGAATTTCATAGATCACGTCCTTTTGGCTGTTCTCCACCACTGTGGCATCACCAAGAAGAATCAGAAGTTGGCTACGTCACCATGGCTCATACGCTGCCTATCGACTCCGCAACGTGGTAGTGGTGACTGTGAGATTTTTTATTGTAAATTTTTAGAATACAACATTACAAGATTGAATCCTGAATCATTAACGGAGGAAAAGATGACTTTCATTAGGCGTCAATAGGTCATACAATTATGGTCAAATACTCCTATCTTCTAGACTTTTTTAATGGGCAAATACATTTGAACTCCAGTGTTTTACTGTATTTCAACTTCATTGAAACTTTTATAATTATTTGAAATTTGTTACTGTCGCGATTAAATTTTGTACTATCGGGTTGATATGGTCAAATAAGTCGAACTTTGATACCATCAAGTTAAAATTTATTACACAATCGGGCACACATTTTGAAGACTTAGATGATCACATTGAGATTTTGATCAAATGACACGATCGTGTAGACTATTTAGTAGACGGTGATTCGCGTTACAGTTTTAATCGAACGCGACGATTGCACGGACATTTAGACGAGTGAACACTATCGCGTTTAAGTTTAATAGTTCAAAACAATTGTATGCAAGATCTATATTATGCCATCACATCTAATATTTAAGTATGTTGGATTAAATTCAATGTTATCATTGGATGGTGCGATAGTGTAGTATCATACCAGTAGAAATCTAAAGAGATTATTAAAGAAAATTGATAAATAGACTTATAAAAAGTCACATTTTAGTCGACTGTAATAGACGGATCTCCAAATTAACGACCTTTGCTATGAGTTCTTCATTCTTCTTCTCCAACTGAAAGATTTCTCGCTAGTATATTTCTCATTGCTTCTAGTAACCCATCCATCTTAACTCTTCTATTTATACGTAGTGCTGTGTGGAGAAGAGTCGATACTTCAATTCCAGAAACTCTTATTGGGCCGCCACCAATGCAGCACGTGGATTTCCTTGGATACGACTTTCTTCTCCGGTGGTCAAACAAACATACCCTCCCCGTGTGGGGGTGCCTTAGTGGGATTCGAATGTTTCATGAATCATCGTCACTCGAATCATTGATGATGACATATGGAGTTTTCCCCTTGGATGTCATGTTGTTTACAATCTTATCTTATCTTATTTAGCGGTAGGATAGAGTAAACCTGAATCAACTTTTATTTGGTAAAAGTTGCAAAGCTGCTGTTAATAATATAAAAGCAAGTTTATAAGAATTGGTTAGTAGGAAAGTGAACTTAATGTTGCAGTCGGTCGTCTTGAAAGCACCATTAACACACCTATTCAATTTTGTCTATGAGTTAGGTGAAGAGTCATTAATTAATTAAAAGGAAAAAAAATAATATTGTAAGATAATAAAAAACTATAACTTCCTAAAACAAGTAGAAGTAATGGCGAAATATATCGATAAGATAAATTTCGTCTACTAGACTCTGCAGCCTCAACCTGGTGCTCTAATTTCACAATGGTCTGGCATAGGTCCTTAATCTTTTTCTTAAGCGACTACAACTGTTCCACCAGCTGATTCGCTAAGTCGCGGCTATCATCCATCTTTCAGCACGGAACTATCATGTTGAGCGCTCTTTAGGCGATGATAGAATCGCCATATTTTCTATCTGATTTCATCAAGCTCAGACTCGTCGTTATTCGGATGGTAATGAGTAGTACATGTTGGTTGTAACAGACTGGTCATCTCTTCGTCGGACATGTTTGTTGTTGTAGATTTAGAGTACTTGGGATTTCTATATAAACCCGATGTAAATGAATATAGTTGGAATGTTCAACTCGACCATTCAACTTGGTCTATATATAGTATACAATGTAGTTTTATAGATTTGTTTTTTAAAAAAAGAAAAGAAAAATAATAATAATAATAAACTTTGTATCGTGTACCTCGATGCAGCACAATCGCGATGCAAATTTTGTTATGAAGTATACAGGATGATTGCATTTTTTGAACATGACGATCTAGTAGTCACGTTAATACCATGTAACTCGATCGCGTAATCCGAAATGTATGTTCATTGAATTTGGAAGTTTCACCATTTTTTTATTTAAATAAATATGTTAAAACAAACGTACGTTTTAAATATTTTTTGTAACCGTTCTGGTTTCCTTCTACTTTAACATTTCGCTTCGAAAAACATCGTCACTCCTTAGTTGTAGATGTTTTTTTTCTGTCCGTTACAGATACACAAGCTCAAACTCCCATCATTTGTCTCCTTCCTTTTCCCCAACTTGAGTTCAATATTCTTTTTTACCTACTATTGTCATTGTTTATTCTCTGTAAATGAATTAGAATTGCTGAACAACAATTCGCTGATGAATATTTGGAACCAATTGATTTTACTGTTTTATTTTCTTTTAACTAATTTACTCACGTCGACTAATTTTGTACTTCTATTTCAACCCCATAACAAAAATTTTTGAATGTTACAATGCTTTTGGGGTTCTATTCCTAGTTGGCTTTCATCAATTGGAATCCTAAGTTAAATAAAATTTCCATCGCGTAGAAATTTACGAGTTTGTTATTTTGGTAAAATTTTTGAATTCTGCACTACCGAACATTCATGTGCATCGCAACATGTCTATTTTCTAGTACCCCCTTGGTTACATTATCCCGATATGACAATCGAGCAATGCGATTTATCATTGTCCAATGTGATTGCGTTATACGATGTGTTTTAAAAATTTACGCAATTGCGATTCATAACATGTGAATAGTTTGTCACTTTGAATATCATTTAATATGCACCTTTATCCTTCACAGACTATAATTTAAAAACGCACGATGGAGATGGACATGGTCGTCAAGATTGTCCCCGATGATTACTTCACTGCGCAAGTTTCATCATTGGCTCACATTACTCACGTTGTAGAGATAGTGAAGCTGAAGTTGACTGAATCACAAATGACTTTATTCAAGAAAACCGTATTCGATCCTCTCTTGGATATGGACCTAATGTTCAACGGCCAGTTAGTGCATTATCTTCTCCTTAGGGAAATAAAAGAGCAGAAAGAAGGTGTCATGAGTTTCAATGTCTACAACACCAAGGTCTCTTTCTCTCAATGAGAGTTCAATATTATAACAAGACTGTGGCCTCCACGGATTGCAACTCATCGACAAAATGTAGCCCATCAAATGAGGGAAACTGTGACTGCTAAAAGCAGTGGCCATGGAAGTTGTTCACTTGATTTAAAGAAAGACATATTTTGACCTTGAGATGATATTGAAGAACCTCTTGGTCCTGAAGTACCATATCTTAGTGCAATTAGTGCATTTATGTATCTTGCTAATAATACAAGACCAGATATTGCACTTTCAATGAATTTATTAGCTAGATACAGTTCTTCTCCAACAAAAAAAACATTGGAATGAAATTAAATATATATTATGTTATCTCTGAGGAACAATTGATATGGGTTTGTTTTATTCAAACAAATCAAATTTTGATCAAGTTGGTTATGCAGATTCAGGGTATTTATCTGCTCCACATAAAGCTAGATCTCAAACAGGTTATCTATTCACATGTGAAGGAACTGTTATATCATGGCGATCAGTGAAACATACCATAACAGCCACTTCCTCAAATCATGCTGAAATTCTTGCAATTCACGAGGCTAGTCGAGAATGTGTATGATTAAGATCAATGACTCAACACATTTGCGAAACATGTGGTTTGTCTTCTAGTAAAAATCTTCCAACAATATTATATGAAGACAACACAACATGTATAGCCCAAATCAAATGAGGTTATATTAAAGGAGATAGATCAAAGCATATCTCACAAAAGTTTTTCTACATTCATGATCTTGAAGAAAATGGCACCATCACTGTACAACAAATTTGTTCGAATGATAACCTAGTGGACTTATTTACAAAGCCATTACCTACTACAACCTTTGAAAAATTGGTGCACGACATTGGAGTGTGGCGACTCAGAGATCTCAAGTGATGTTTCCATGATGGGGAGCAAGATATCTTGCATTCTTTTAGGTTTATTAGATTATATGAAATATGTACTATTTTTCCTTCACTAAGATTTTTTTTCTCATTGGTTTTTTTCCTAGTAAGGTTTTAACGAGGCATATTTCATATATAATGGGCATCTAAAGGAGAGTATTAGGAATAATATAAAAAATAGATGCACATATGCATGATAAACCAACTATCTCATCTACCAATTGTCCATGTGTCTACAGGCCACATTCCTTGTTGTCCAAATAATTCCACATTCTACTTGTTAAGTTGCCTATAAATAGTGACATTTTGTGGATTTTATAGAGATAATTTTGGTAAGAAAATTTAAAGAAAGATAGTCTAAATTTCCATTTTTCTAATTTTTCTAATTTCCTTATTTGTTTTTATTTTCTATTTCTTAATTTTCTTTTATTAATTTTAATATTATAATTTTGTATCCTTGTTGTGTAATTCTCGTTTTGATCCCAATTTCATAACAAATTCAAGTTAATAGTAAATTGAAGACTTTGAACCATTTAAAAGGAAATAGAGAAGAATGTAATAAAAAAATGATTGACATTTAATGAAATTAAAAATTATTAATTCATTTTGTCTTTGGGAGGGTTCAAATAAAAACCTAGAAAAATCCGAACCCCGTCGCAACATGGCGGTTTCCAGCGTGATGAAACGTCGTCGGAGGCGGAGGACATTGGTGGTTTCCGGCGAGATGAAACGATGACATCGACGGAGAAGGCGGCGGAGGTGGCCGCGCCGGTAACAGAGGACCTCCGATTCTAACCGCCGTCAATTTCTCCACTCTCTCTGCCACTTTCCCTCTCAAATCCTGCAACGCCGATCGGAACTCCTTCAATTCCTCCAATTTCATCCCTTCGATTGGCTCCTCCCACCAGAATCCACCCTTAATCCTCAAATTCTCTGCCTCCCGAATCAAATCCGCCGCTCGTTTCTTCTCGGCCTCGAACTCCCCAGCAAAATCAGCGAAATCACGATTGAACTCTGCCACAGGGACGTAGCACTCGGCCGGCTTCGGCGGCGACAAATTTTCACTGAGAAATCGATCCAAAAGCGATTCCACATCCGGATGACCGAAACAAAACACCTTATCGTTGGGAGAGAAGACGATTATGGCAACCTCTGCTCCACACAAAACAGAGAGCTCGCCAGCCTTCTTGAAAAGTCCGGCACGGCGCTTCGAAAACGTCACTTGCTTGCTGCTCTTCTTCTCTAGCTTCTTGATTTCGATCTTTTGGCGGCCTAGAGTTTTCTTCATCGCAATCGATTTTTTCTGCAATTTCAATTTCTCCATCGAAGATGAGGAAGATGAACTGTCTGCTCTACTTCTTTATAAAGGAATTGAACTCAACGTTCAAAATTGTATTTTTTTTAATTATTATATTATTTTTAATTTTGGGGAAATTTTTGTTAAACCCCAAAATTAAAGGAATGTAATGATTAGAGGATTTTTTATTGGTAAGTATCTCACAAAATTTAGATTGGAATCTTCGCCAATGAATGATGTTTTTTTTTCCCTTTAATGTAATTAATCAATTTTCTATTTTATTTATCACTTAAACTGAGACATCGATTTATTTTACAATTAATGATTAGTTTAATTTTTTCAAGAAAAGAAAAAAATAGGAAACGAATGTCAGAACATGAAAATAGTTAAATTTTGTTTGATTTCCTGGTTTTTATTGGCAATTGATTGCGTTGATTGGTGATAAAATAATTTCATTTTTGGAAATATATTTCACCATGGTTGCATTTTGAAAATGTAATAAAATCATATTTGTTTATTTTAACACATGTTTAACACATGCTTGAAAAAAAATTAAATTGCAAGTTTAGTACTTGAACTTTTAAAATTATTGAATAGAATCCTAAACTTTTAATATTATATCTAGTAGATCTTTGACCTCTGGAAAATGTCTAATATGCCCCTAAACTTTCATGTATCTAATAGGTCATTAAACTTTCAATTTTGCATCTACTAAATTTTTTACAAACTAATTTATTTTTAAATTATCAATTTTATTAGACATAAATTTGAACGTTTAGGGTTCTATTAGAAATAAAATATAAATTTATACATAGTAGATCCATAATTTTAAGAATATCAAATATGTAAGAGACTTATCAGACACCCAACATACTATTTTTAGGAGTCGTCATTGAAATATTGACTAGTTGAGTTAAATTTAATTAGTTAAAAATTTTAATTTAATTTATATAAACCGATTAAATATCTCAAAGTGCCCTTGTTCTTACTATGTATTAACAATTTGTCAATTCATTATCTCTTTCTACAACTTGAATATTTTTCAATGTGCCAACCCACGGTCAGCTCATTACCTATCTCTACGAAGAATGTGTATGTGTATTTATGATGCTTAAAAAAACAATATAAAATCAACTATTACAATTAGTCAATATATAAGTTAATGAATGATTACATTTAATCTGATGTATGTTCACTACTACAAATTTAACATTTAATGACGCTAAAACATTGTCACAAACGTAATTCTTGACGTTTTTTTTCATCCTTGTATCGACTCTCAAGAAAAGTCCATCAATGACGATAATGAAAAATAATCATTAATAATTTAATTACGACACATAAACACTGTCACGATAGTATCATTACTGACACTTTTAAAACGTCAGGAATTTTATTTTCATGACAATTGAACATTGTCGAGAAAGAAATCAATAAAATTCATTCTCCCGTCAAGAAAACATGTTTTTTGACAGTTTTTAAACGTCCCTCAACCTTAATAATGACAAATTATTACTGTAAAAAATATATTAACTACAACACTTTCCTATGTCACAATTATTTTGAATAAAGATATCTAATCGTCAAGAAAAATTATACAATGACGATTCGTAGTGGTCCTATAAAGATTTTTAATTACATGTTTTTTTTTGTCACAACTGTTTAATTGACACCCATGTTTTGTAGAGCCAGGTTTTGATCTTGGGATTTGTGGGTTATGGGCCCATTTCTCGATTTGTGAGTGTCATCCTTGCACATGGGACATGCTAATCTTCTTTGTATCGTTCTAATTTTATCAGATGTCCCTACTTCGGATCCATTGTCGGTACGACACATTCTAAGTTCAAAGGGTAATCTGAGGTGGGTTGTGTCACACTCTAACATGTAATCTGGAGGGTCTAGCAGATTGATCATAACATATTGTGGGAGGGTGAATATTAAATCATATACGATAATTAAATGAGATTACACATGTAAAACATATAAGTCATATATATATATATATATATCTATTAAACGTCCAATACACTCTGAGATGAAAACTATAAAATAAAAAACAAATATGATAATTAAACAAACTTTCAAACACAATAAAATAAATATATAAACACATGGCACAACAATGGCATGTGATCAAGATATGATATAAGAAGGTATTACAAGCACAAAAATCCAAATCTCGTAAAGTCTCATAATACCAATAATACTAATCTTAAGTACAATCAACCAAAATTAAGTCTTATTAAAAATTGAAATCTCTCCAACTAAAACTAATGTCAATTTTAAAATCGAAGCATATAACAAACTTTCGAGCATTAGAATTTAAGGGAGAAAAAATTCTTCCAAGAGAGAAAATATAGGCAATTGCATTTTCACATTCACCTTTTATTTCTCATTCCATTAATTAAATCTTGATAATTTAAGGCCAGCCTTTGGTTACTTTTTCTAAATCAGAAGCACTGGAAACAAAGTCTTTCTTCCAAAATAGTGTAAAGAACCATTCCTGTAAACATTAACACCAAACTCTGATTCAGTAAAAAAAAACCCATGAAATACTATACTCACAATAGATGCCTCAATTTTGGTTGGAGATATCACAAAATAGTGATAAAGGAAACATACTAGCTTATTACTGAGGTGATCTAGTGGTGAAGTTAAGACTTTATTTTCTCCAACAACTTCTCAGCTTCTATAAATCTGGTTGATCACCATGATAAATATTTTACAAATTTCCACCTACTTGGGCCCTCGTTTTGGTTCAGATTTTTGTTGTTGAAATAAATAATAAGCATCAAATTGTTGGGTTTTCTCTAAAGTAATATCCAAGCATTTATTATTAGTGTGAAAATTGAGAAACTGGATACCTAAGTGTGCATGGTAGTGCAAAACAATGAAGATGTATGTGATTTACACTATTCATTAGTGGCTGACGAGAGCCAAATCTTTCCGAGAAAGGAAAAAAGAGTGAAGCCCATGCAATATTTATTTTATAAGGAAGAAAACATTTCCACCAATGAAATACCATCGAATCAGACTTCTTTGAGCTTAATCTTAATCGATTGTATGCCACATAAACGCTAGCATTTACGAGTTATTATAGAATACCTTCCCACAAAAATTTATAGTTCTCAAACTACAATTTTATCCCACAAAATTAGTACAAATCAAGCACAAAATCAATAATAATAAACACAAAGTCAGTAGAAATCATGCAAAAGATATCTATTTTACATACTTTTCCATAATTTTAGCCCTTCAATATCAGTAAAATCAAAATCAATAATATATACACATGCTTCCAAACTATATTTATTGTTCGAAATAGCCTAAATCAAAATAGCCACAAAACCCTAACAAAAATGAGTTTTATAAACGTCAATACCATGAAATCAACGACAAATTGAGACCAAATCCTTACCCCGACAGAAAAATCCACACGATTTCTAGCGACAATGGCGAACAGAGGAGAGGGAGAGGCGTGAATGGAAGAGAGAGAAATGGAGGATAGGGAGATTCGTGAACGAGTCGTGAACAGAGGAGAGTGAAACAGACGAGAGGGAGAGGCGTGAGAGGAAAGGAAGAGGCGTGAACCTTTTCTAAAAAAAAGCCCTAAGTTGAATTTTATATTATTTCTATTTTAAAAAATGAAGAAAACAAAAAAAAAACAATAATAATGCAAAATGTTTTCTTTATGTAGTTAAAAAGGAAGAAAAAAAAATAGCAATAAAAAGAATGTAGTGAAAAAAAATACATCTTTCTAAACATTGCTTTAAAAGAAATGTTTAAATTAAAAGTCATGTCAAACAAACCCTTGATCACAAATGACGGTACACAAATATCATGAATTTCAAAAATACATAAAATATATATTGTTTCCTGCCAAAAAACGCGCACATAGAACTCGTGACGTTGATTGCAGTCATTAAATGTGAATAATTGTTGATAATGACGTTTTTTTTTCCATAAATTTTTTCTTATGTATAAGTGGCGTCATTAAATGTCAAAATTATTGTAGTAGTTAATCATCCATAGCTATGATTATAATTTACACACACAGAGAGAGAGAGAGAGAGAGAGAGAGAGAGAGAGAGAGAGAGAGAGAGAGAGAGAGAGAGAGAGAGAGAGAGA
>JAOANK020000029.1:671171-684264 GCA_026257165.2 Telfairia occidentalis | reverse complement strand
AATAAAAAACCTCTCAAAAACTCTCAATTTTAATGTTAAAAAACTCTTATAAATTAAATATAAAAAATGTTACAACAAATTTTATTGTTTAATAAAATTTTAATTTAGCCACGCCATTTAAAATTAACACATCACTATGTCACTTAGTCTCTCAAACTTTTACGTTAGCATTTCATGAGTGATAATTTGACTTCAGAGACCTTTTAGAACCATTTTCTAAAAGTTAGAAACTAAATTGTCAGATTTTGAAACTTAGGGACCAAATAGAAACCTTATCTCAAACTTAGGAACCAAAAATGTATTTTACCCAAATTTCTTTCTTCAAGAATTTGTCTCTTTTCTTTTTATGTTAATTTCTTCTACGAGGGGTATCATAATCTTAACTAGTTGAATTATATGCTCATATTGGCAATCACCAACTACCGTACTGATTTCCTATTTGGGCATCTTATCAAGCTCTTCTATTAATAAAGTTTCAAGCAATTCTTAACCTTCTTTTTATTGGAATTAGTCTCTAAGCTAAACCACTATTAGATATTATGATAATAAAGGGTGACAGTTAAATTATCCACAACCTTTTCAAATTCTTGTTAGCATTAAATTCAGAACTAGTATATTAATTTACAACCTTGAGAGAGACGTAAATAAGTTAGATAGAGAGAAGAAGAAGAAAAAAAAAGAGAAAAAAATTTATTGTTATTAAAACCTATAAATTAAATGGGACAGATAGATTATGTCGGCCAAAAGCATTTGATCATTGGAGAGGTGTTAGCCGTTGAGCTCTATTGGAAGAAAGCAAATTAAAGTGATTCGAAGGTATATGTAAATAGAGGCCCCTCCTAATTTATATGATGAATCGCACAACTTTTTAAAGGCACTCCACATACAAAGTGATATCTACAAAACAATCTCCAATCATGGACAATTTGACAATACCATCCACTGTTTAAATTTCTTTTTCCTTTTCTTTTTTCTTCGAAGGGTTCGCCCGACATTTTTCTAAGAAAAAGAATTCCAATCATATAATACTTAGGTTGTCTCGACTGTTCTTTACACTTCTTGACATTCCTAATCTTAAAAAAAACTGCAGTATTCAAGATTACTACAGTTTCTGTCTAATTCTCTACCTAAAATTTTCATCCTTATATTTAACAAAAGTATGCGAGGATAGAGCACTGATCTAGAAATTAATAACAATCATATTAATTCTCTCCTTTAGCATATATACATTTCATTAGCTTTGTTGATGAGTTTGATGTCCTTTAGGAGAGGTGAAAGAATGTCGAGATTCAGATGTGGAACACAAAAATGCAAAAGAGAAGGGGTAAAGGAAAGTAAAGAGGCCCCTATTGGAACATTCTTACACCATTGAAATGAGAGATGATATTTAATCAGTGTGGGGGTCAATTGAGCATCCTCTTCTTTTTCTTCTATATATATATATATATATATATATATATTTTTTTTTTTTATTCTTAAAAAAAATTATGAAATAATTTTTATATATTATTGAGTTTGTATCTCATGAATTCATTGCTATGCTTGATAAAAATATATAGTATATGAAGTTGTATAATACATGATAGAATAAGAGATCATGGTTTTCAAAAAAGCATGTTTCTCCTGAAGTGGAACTTTTTCATTCACAGAGGGCCTATTAATTTGAGACTTATGGGCATGCACCATGGTGCCAACCTAGCTGTAATCTTTTTGTATGCCACTTTCATTTGATTGTTGTTGCAACAGAAGGCATATCCCTTGTAAATTTCTTCTATTATTTTCCTTCACTGAATCAATGCTTTGCAACCCAAATGTCATAACTACAACGTTATATTACTTCTGGGTGGCAGATCTCTATCATATCAAAATTTGTAATTAAAAAAAATAACCATTACAAATATGGAAAAATGTAACAAAATCGAGCATGACTCAATTGGTCAAGTCATATCTCTTGGACCAAAAAGTCGTAGGTAGTAATTACTAGGATTATAAGTCCAATAATATTAAGTTTGTTAAGATTTTTTTTTTAAAAAAACATAACTATATATCCGTAATTTTTTTTTTTTTTTTTTGAGTTGAACAACATGTAGGGTGGGAGATTTAAACACATAACCTCTTTTAGTATATTTCGACATGTTAATATATTAATTACCATCATATCCAAAGTCTTGGTTCAATTATTATTTGTCTGGTTAGATAAGGGTTTTGTTCTCAAGTTTTTAGGTTACTTTTATTTCTATATTTACTAAATAAAATGAATATCCAATAGGCACTTAGATTTTCTATCTTATATGGAATCAAATAATGAGACGCACGAATGGAATTTGGAGTGATGGAATTTGATGTAAGGCACTCTAGTTAATTAAACCATTTCAAGGGTGGTAGTTTGGGATGCACCTTTCAAAAAAGTGTTTTTTAAGTAAAATATGTTTTTAAGTATTTATGAAAAAAATTAAATAATTAATCTAATCTAAAAGCAATTTACGTGCTTTCTATATGTTTTTAGAATTTCTCTAACTACTTTTTGATTATCTATATTAAAAAGTATTTTAATTGATTAAAACTACTTTTTATAGCTTCTCAAAATTTTAACTAAATACTGTCAATTTTCTAAATCACCTGCTAAGGTTCAATTTAGGTTGAATTTAATATTGATTTTGAAGACTTTTAGAGTGATTATGAAGAAATTTTAACCTTTTTTAATGTTTTTTTTTAAGTTCAACAACATGTAGGGAAAAAAGATTCGAACTCATGACCTATTGATCATGGAAATATACTTTTTTAAGCTATGCTCGGTCTGGCAACACTTTTTTAATGTTTGGTAAAACGGAATATTACATAATAGTTGAACAAAATCACTTCTTCCTTTACATTGAGTTACAAAATCTGTTGTACAGAGCTTTTAAATTGGCTTCTCATATAATCTGTAATTTTTGAAACAAACTTTTAGGTATTATCATTATCCTTTCATATTATAGCAACGTAATTTACCATAAATTCAATCACATCCGCAGTTTTTTTTTTTTTTTTTTTTTTAATTTTTAAATTTAATTTTTTGCTTCTATCTCTTTATTTAATTCAATAAAAATTTATTTTTTTTTTACATTTTTATTTAAATTGAAATAACAAAAATTGTAGATATAGTTTTTTATATCAATTATTTTTCTTACTCTTTTAGCAAAAAAATAATTTATAACTTAAATCATATAAAAGGCTAAATAATTATTTCATAAAACATTTAAAATTCAATATCAATATATATAACATTATTCCTAATTAAAATATTATGTCCATTCTTTGGTTATTATATACCTGAATCAATCAACTTAGTGTTAATTTCCTAAAATTGTATTATGTATGCATTTTCATGCTTAAAAAAGGAATTTACCACCCACTAATTTATTTTATATTACCACCGATCTTCTTTTCTAAAAACACAATTGACATCAATTATTTTTACAGCCGTACCAACAATCTGAAACTAATCCTAAGTCTAAAGACTTGAACTAATAGAATATGTTATATTATTTAATCTTTTTAATATATTCTGAACTCTCCCCTCTATTTATAATTAAGGAGCTAAAAAATTAGTATAAGATGGACAAAGAGAAATGACAACACAAAATTTTGAATCCAACATCTCCTACTTTTATAGCAGGATAAAACGCCACTAAAAGCAAAGTTTTTGAAAGTTGATTATTTATTCCAAACCTTCCACCACCTATAGATCACTTATCAATATGTAGGGGGTTAAAAAAAAGTTCTATATATATAAATGGCAACTCCCTGATAATTCAATGTGCCACAATTACACAACTTTTTTTTTTATTGTAATATGGATTCAAGTACTCCAAAGTTGCTCCTCTCCTCTCAATTAGAGTCCCAAGACCAACCACCCAATCAACTTCCTTTTCTACACACTTCCCAATCAAACAAAACCCTTCTAGTACCTTCCAAATTCATTTGGCCCAAAGGGGATTTAGTAGACGCTTCTGAAAAGCTCACCGAACCACATGTCGACCTCCAAGGTTTCTTTAAGGGCGATAAAAAGGCGACCATCGAAGCTTCCAACCTCATAAGGAAAGCCTGTTTGAAACATGGCTTTTTCCAAGTCATCAACCATGGCGTCGATCCCAATCTCTTGGCCACTGCCCTTCACCAAATGGGCTCTCTTTTTAATCTCCCTTTAAACTTAAAGACCAGAGCTTCCCAACCCCGCCCTGCCAAAATGTGGGGTTTTTCCACCGCCCATTCTAATCGCTTTTCCTCTAAGCTTCCTTGGAAGGAAACTTTCTCGTTTGGGTTTCACCATTACAACAACTCCAACGAACCCACTGTGGTTGATTTCTTCACTTCCACTCTAGGCAAGGAATTTGAAGAAATAGGGTAATATCAACACACTATGTCCTATTGATTCTAAAGCACTTTTTCTAAATATATACTTTTTATCTATTTTAAAAATTTTTTGTGTTAAATTATTGATACAAGACCATAACTCATCCGCTAAAGCTTTTGTGTTGATTATTGATTTAATATAGTATTAGAGAACATGAGGTCCTGTTAGCTGCAAATGAAAATAGAACTATCGGCCACATTATTTCAATTGGTCGAATAAAAAAGAAGTAACCCTTTAACGTTTAATGATGAACAGGGCTGTATATGAGAAGTACTGCGAAGAAATGAGGGAGCTATCACTTGCATTGACGGAGCTTTTGGGGATAAGCTTAGGAGTGGAGAGGTCTTATTTTCGCAAGTTTTTCGAAGATGGAAGCTCCATAATGCGATTAAACAGCTACCCAATTTGCCAACAAGCCGGCGTGGCCCTCGGCACTGGCCCTCACTGTGACCCAACGGCCTTGACCATCCTCCACCAGGACCAGGTCGGTGGCCTCCAAGTCTTCGCCAACAACAAATGGCACACTGTTCATCCCTCTCCCAATGCCCTCGTCGTTAATGTTGGTGATGTCTTTATGGTTAGTTCCCCACCTCCCTCACAAATAACAATAACAAAATCCAATCCTAAATGCTAAATGTATTAATAATACCTTAAGATCACTAGTGACAAAAATTGACATAGTTATACGAAATAGTGGCAGACATGTAATTTGTCAGAAATTAATGACAAACATGACAAGTACCAATAATTATTAGGCAATTGCTTTTCAAATTATGTTTTCTTGGCCACATCATTTATTACATAGTGATTATCGTACTTGTTTTGTCCGTTCATTTTTTTAAAGTTATGTATGCTACAATTATGTTTATAACTCTATAGCTGCATCTATTTTTATCGGTTGTATTATAGTGAAATTGTTTAGAGACATATCTGACTCATTTTCAAAAGTAGGAGTGAAATCTTTCTCGTAGTTGGAAATTATAGTTGAGCCTATTCTTTTTCTCTCTTACAAGTTACATCATTGTATTACATCACGAAAAAGGGTGTGTTTGTATTACATCACCCATATTGACTTAAAAGTACTTATTGATTATGGTGAAGGCACTGTGTAATGGGGAGTACAAAAGCTGCGTGCACAGGGCGGTGGTGAACAAGCACAAGGAGAGGAGGTCACTGGCTTTTTTCCTATGTCCGAGGAAAGATAAGGTGGTGAGGCCGCCGGATAATCTCGCTGCCGCCGGCGATGAGTCGAGAAAGTACCCAGATTTTTCCTGGTCGGAGCTGCTTGAGTTCACTCAAAAATACTACAGAGCCGACGCTGCAACTCTCCAAAACTTCACCAAATGGCTCGTCTCGTCGAGGCCTTGTGATCTTTAGCAATTAAAGCCGTGTCCATGACTTCTCCATGATTCGTCCACTAATTATTGAAGCTTTTAATAGTTTTTTTAGAGTAAATGCAAAAAGCTTGGAGCTTGGGGTGTTTTTTTTTTTTTTGGGTCAAGTGTGAGGATAGTAATTGGTTATTTTCTTTTGAACTAAAAGTAAGAGTGGCTGTATTTAATTATGAGATTCCAATAATTATTGCGAGTGAAATAGTGGAGGATATGTTGAATTTCTAATTTTGTTAAATATATATATATGTTGCTGCTCCAGTTGATAACGGTCTCTTCTACTGTAATATATTAGTGGCAATATTTTTATATCTATAAAATGAATCATGATTTAGGGTTTGGATTGAATAATTGTTTTAAAATTTTCATTTTTTTATTTTTTTTAAAAAAGATTATGAGTAGATGATTTTTTGTTTTTTTTGAAGATAAGTAGATGATTTGTAAATGTTAATGTTGTTAGGAATATTATCATGATTTTATATGAGGAATATTGAATATTTGTTCACAAGAATTTTTTTTTTTTTAAATTATAATTAAATGACTGGTAAAAGTTTAACTCAAAAGGGGTTCAACACGAGGACTTCCCAAGTGGTCACCCAACTTAACACTACTCTCGCCCAAGCATGCTTAACTGCGGAGTTCTGATGGGATCCGATGCATTAGTGATGGTATGATCGCACCCATGATTGGTAAAAGGTTAACGTGGTTGAGAATATTATCACTAGGTATAAATCAATGATTTTATGAAGAACAATACTTATAATTTTAAATTAACAAAATATGAACTAAATACAATATATCTAATCTGCCCGACTAGTGAATTTAGACAGGGCTTAAGGTCATTTATGAAATCCCATTAAAAGAGCTAGCAAGGAAAAAAAACAAACTTTTAAGCACAAAAAATTTACCATTATTATTGTCAACTTGAGCATAACTTTGTAGTTCTGGTACCTATTCTTTCTCCCAAGTTGAATATTTGATCTTCTCCCTTGCATTTGTTAAACTTTAAGAAAAGAAAAAACGCAAATCACTACTGAATCTAAAAACTTAAGTTGAGTAAATTGATTGGTTATCATTCTTTTGCAAACAAAAAAAATTACCCAAAAACATTTTTTAAGATGTCCTATTACAAAAAATAAAGAACTTTCTAAACAATCCTTCAATTACTTGTATGTGCACCTCCTTTCTTTTTTTCATATGCAACCCCTTCCCACTCTGATCTTTTTTGTGCAACCAACTTCTCTCTTGTTCTTGCAATCTTCTGATCTACATTTGTGATGACATAAAAAAATTGACAATAACTCTCCAAAATGAACGTGAAATCTTATTATTATTTTTATTTTAAATTTCAACACGTTGGAGTGATAATGCGAATTTCCAACTTTAGGTCAATGATATATGTCTTAATCAGTTTAGTTATACTCAGATTGGTCATGAAACTCTATAGTTTTTTTTTTTAGTTCAATAACATGTTTGAGTTTAGAATTTGAACCTTCAACTTTAAATCAAGAATACATACTTTAACTAGTTGAATTATGTTTAGGTTGGTCCCGTTATCTTTTCTTATAAGTGATTTGACGAGGGTCCAGGGAAGGCTTTCAATTCATAAAGAGGCAAATATTAGCTTAATAAAAGTAATACTAATCCCTGATTACTTCATTCAATTTCATAGCGCATTCAAGTATGAACTTGATTGGAAAATTTTTAATACATTATAAATGTGAAATTAAAAATTTCACAATATGAACGTTTCCACAACATTTTGTGGTCCAATTTCTTCGGAGGCGATTATGGAACAACATCTAGCTTGCTTGAGTGAAACAATAGACTTTTTAATGATTCTTCACCCAAACCAGTCAGCCAAAATTGGGATGAAATCACCATCAATGCTTCCTCCTGGGCCTCAAAATCATCGAATTTTGTAATTATGATATTTCTACAGTTGCTTACTGGCTTTTGTATCTACTGTTCTAGTTCAATGAATATAGGCAAGCACTTTGCTTGACCTTTTTCTAAAAAAAATAAAAAGATACTTTAGAAACCTAAGTGACAATGTGGGGGACCTAAATCATATATTTAACCTAATTGTTATCTAAAAGCATATGCCAATATAGTCAAGATTTGAAGAGAGCGATATATTTTTGTTAATTATGATCAATTCCCTTAGGTATCGGACTTGATTTAAAGAAAAAAAAAATACATTGCAAGTACAAATAAAACTTTCAAAATACTAAAAATATGAAATGTATATATATATATATATAAATAGATACTTTATAAGCCTAAGTGACAATAATCAAGACCATGAAGAGAGAGATATTTTATGTTAGTGATCAAACTATTAAATATGGACTTCGATTGTCAATTTTTTTAATGCATTGAAGGTAAAATTACAACTATAAGTGGAAGCTTCTTTGATAGAAGGAACTTTTTTTCTCTTAGTCTTAATTCAACACTAAACAAGTTTGAACTAATTGCATATTTATGGCAGCTAAAATTTTTCAAATTAGTTTGTCATTTTCCATAAAAGATATAATTGATATTTGTAAACTCCAAAGCTTTAAACATATGAAATATATATATATATATAAATAAATAAAGTAGATATTTTATAAACCTTAAGTGATATATATTTAACCTAATATAATTTAATCTAAAACCTTGGCACAAAGGGAATCATATATTTTGTTAGTTCTCAAACCATGGGGTAACATAATTAATTACTTTTGAATAGGAGATTAATATATTTGCAATCTTCATAAAACTAAAATATTTTAATTTTATTATAACCATGTCGAATATAAATTGGCATGAGAAGTCTAAATAGTTATTTATAAAAACTCTTAACTCGGAAAGTAAATTGATTACTATTAATCAATAATGGATACATAATTAAAATATTTTTTTCTAATAATCCAATGATATATAAGAGTGAGTCATATTATACATGCCAATCATATCGAATAACTTGTGGATGATAAAATGGGGCTTAGAATTATTTGAAGAGACAACAAAACCACGTTGGTTTATGATTGCATGCTTTTCCCAAAAACATGGAAAAAAGCTCTTTTTTTTTGTGTGCATATTTATTCCTTTTGGCTTTTTTGGATGCTGATTTGTTCTTTGTACACCCCATGCACCCACTAATGCTGTACCCCATGTCCCCCTCCCCCTTGGGGGGGCCTTCCCCTACTTGTGTGCCACTACTTTATGGGCTAATCACAAAATATAACATGACAAGAGTTTCAAATTCTAAAAATAACAAATTTTTATAATAATATCATGGAAAATATGACAAGAGAAATATTATAGAATATATTCTAAATTCATGATCATTATGATTTATTTTAATCATAGTCTCGGCACACGTATGTCAATAAAGGATTATTTTGAATTACATCAATAAAAATTTACATCACCCATCAAAATATATATATTATTCAACCATCATGGTGTCCGTTTGAACATGGTTTAACTTGTTAAGACATAGCTTTCCGACCAAAAGGTTGTGGATTCAAATCCCTACCTCATATGTTATTGAACTAAAAAAAATGATTTCTTTAATTATAAACTTAGCCTACACAAGAAAGACCTCAAATAGAATGTGTTAGACCCCAAATAGAATGGGTTAGTAGCTTGATTACTAACTCAACAACATTATTAGAATAGGGAACCATCATGGACAAGGAATGAAACTCTATTGTCTTATTGGCCGACTTTGACTCTGAAGTATATAATTGTTTAGGAAGAAAAAGAATATTAGAAATAGAAAACATAGGACCATCAACTTCGCTCTAGATCATTGAAGATGTGAGATCGAAGATATCTAGAATTCAATAGCCTTTAAAAAAGGGGTGGCATTGGTTACATGTTTTGTCTCTTCAATAATTAAATTATGGACCCCTACCCTACCTCCAAGGGTATCAAGTAGAACCTTGATCTTGTGCCCCTTTTTCATTATCAGAGATTATTCTAGAACATAAGCTAATTATGGTACAAAATATCTAAACACTTTATTACTACTTAAGAACATAGTTTGAATAAGGAGTGCAAGATAATTCCAATCAAAGCATAGCTTAGTAGATCTGACATATACTATCATAGCAGAGGTGGATGGTTCGATCCCCATCCCCACCAATGTTGAATTCAAAAAAAAAATCATATAATATCATATAATATAAAAGTGGAAGACATTACTGGATCGGGCTCGGAATTAATCTCTTGGGCCTAGTGGACTCCCTCACCTGAAATGCCCATTCGCTAGCTAGAGCCTGATTCTGGCCTGGGCCAAGTTTCTAAAAAATGGGATAACGACATATATGACTCTTAGAATGAAATTTTATACCAACTCAACTTTATGGAAGAATCCTACTATAACAAAAGCAAAAATTTAGAAAATATAAAAAAATTATTAAATAAAAAACCTATAATCTAAGGAGTAAAATGAACAAAAAATATCAAATATAGTAAAAAATTGAATCAGAAGTTAGATATTTACATTTTAAAATTTTTCAACAACCTAATTAAAATCAAATAAGTATAAATAGAAATTTGAATCAAAATATTTATTATCAAATAACTAAAAACAGAAATTTAAATCAAATTTAATCAGAATCCTTATTAAAAATACAAATAAAAATTTGAAATTTAAAAATCTAAAAAAAAATCTTTAAAAATATAATTAATATTTTAAAAATATTAATATGCAAATATAGATTATATGAAGCAATTCTATTCCAAAAATAATTCTCAAATACTCTATGTTATTCCAAAAATATTAACTACATACTCTTTTTTATTCTAAAAATATGCCATAAATATCATAAATATTCCATAAATACTTGTTAACAAACCAGATCAAGCAACCACCAGCAAAGCAGATGTATTCCAGCACCAGCAAAGCCATCAGCAAAACAAAGAAGAATCAATTAAAAATAACACAACATCTCCAACGAAATCACACAGCTAAGACAGAAGAAATTTACTCCAGCACTTTCTATAACAAGCACCAATTTGACATAAAAGAAACAAATTACCTTATGGGTTATTTTTTTACCGTTGGAATTAATTAGGGTAAAATCAAGTGAGATTGATTGATCCTTCCTTTATTGTTCAAAATTCAATATCTTTCCTTTTTTGTTTTCTCCCTCAAGGCAAGTTAAAAGGAGATATTCCAGTGTAAATGTATACACGAACAAAAAAAAAAAAGAAAAAAAAATCAGTAAAAAGGAGTATGTGCTGCAGTTTTTCACAAAACCATTGAAATATCTTTATGGTATCAAAGCCTTGCACTCGATGGAAAGTAGAATTGCAATTTCATCTACAAGTTGCGAGGCAAAGAACAACCCAAGTTCACTCCAAACGATAACTCAAACAAAAACCAGCCACATATCCATATGAAAAATTCAAAAAACAAACTTACCATTCAATGATTCCAACAATGCTCAAGTTTGATATCAATCAAACTGAATACCACCAATTACTTGCTATGGAGATCTCATGTACTGCCTCTAGTAAGAAGCCTTGGAATTGAAAATCACCTTACTGGAAGATGTCCGATTGAAGGATCTGATGCAGATCACGAAAAATCAAGCACAAAAAATAGTGAATGGTTGACTTGGCTCAACAATAATGGACTACTCACCTCGTGGTTGTTAGGCATCATCTCAGAGGAAGTATTAGCTATGATTGAAGATTTGGATACAACGCACCAGGTATGGTCTTCTTTAGAAGAAACATTACTTGCAATTACCAAAGAAAATGAAATACATATATTAGCGAGAGTCTCCATAGTTTGAAAAAGGGTAACCTAACTCTAGATGAATACATCATGAAGTTTAAAGCCCTATGTGATAAGTTAGCAGCCATGAAAAAGCCCATAGATGACCTAAGCAAAGTGTTTATGTTAGCTCGTGGATTGGGAAATAAATATAGAGACTTTAGAACTGCTATGCTCTCAAAGACACCATATCCCTCTTTCAATCAATTTATTCTAGCATTAAAAGCTCGTGAGCAAATGAATGATCTCGAAGAAATTGTAGAAGAGCCTATAGCTACAGATCTAAATCATGCCTTTCTAAGTACAAGAGGAAGGAATAGAGGGAGAGGAAACTATAGTTATAACCGTGGAAGAAGTAACTTCAAAGGAAGTCCAAATAGTTTTACTGGAAATCACAGAGGAAACCAAAATGGCTTCTCCAACTCTGCCACCAACATGCTCAATGAAAATACCAATCAATCTCGTATAAAAGAACTAGATTCAAGTAAGTATATCTCTTGTCAAATATGTGGCAAAGCTAATCACACTGCTCTAAAGTGCTGGAATAGGTTTGATCACTCCTTTCAATCGAATGACGTACCTAAGCCGGTAGCGACACTCTCATTATTTGAGGAAAACATGGACTCTGCACTATATGCTGACTCCGATGCCACATCTCATATTGTCAACAATCCACGTGTGGTATCTACTGCTCATGCTTACAAGGATAAAGAAAAATTATATGATGGAATGAAGAAGGCTTAGATATCACTTATATTGGACAACTACACACATAACTGAAGGGTGTATAAACATACACATGCAGCGGAACATATCGATTTGCACTTAAATAGGCTTAATTAAATGGATAAAATCATGCTTTTGAATGGAAAAACCAGAGAATTAGAAAACATCACACCTTTGTAGATCGAATTCACCTTGATTTCTCCTTGGATTTGGTCACAAACACCTCCCAGACCACCACTAGAGTCTTCTCAGCTATTCTCAAGCTTTAGAACAGATGGTGGGATCTTTACTTGTGAATTTGAGAGAGAATGGATGAAGGTTGTAGCTTTGGTTTCAACTCTTAAACACCAAATTTGAGAACAAATTCAAGGCTTTCAACAACCTCATTATGCACGAATTTGATCCCTTTTATAGGAGATTTCATGCACAATGGATACACCACAAATTTACACTCAATTTGGTGATGAATCAAGAGAGGGAGAGGTGGCCATATATGGTGAAAAGTAATGAAGGAAAATGGATATCATCCATTTCCATTTTCTTCCTTTTTTCTTTTTTTTTCTTTTCCAATTTTTTCTTTTCATTTTAATTTCATAAATTAAAATAGAAAACCATAAATTAACTCAAAGATAATTTTTAATTATTTTAATATCAAATATTAAAATAATATTATTTTGTCACAAATCCCGATTTTTCGAAAAAACTATTTTCCGACTATGAATCCCTATTCATATATATAACATTTAAATCTCATTTAAATGTTATTTTCAACTCCCTTTGATCGTTTAATTCGCAATCAAA
>JAOANK020000029.1:607696-621833 GCA_026257165.2 Telfairia occidentalis | reverse complement strand
AAGTTAACTAATATACCAAATATAAAGTATATTAGTTGACTGATATACCAAAAGTATATCAGATATACTATTGATATACATGTTGATATATTAATTAAGGTAAAGTTGAAAAAATAAAAAATGGAAATCAAATTTTATATTTTTTTTTGCTATATTTACACATTTCAAAAGAGCATTCCCCTATTTATAAAATTTTTTTCAAAAAATTGTTATTCATGCAACTGGCCCTATTATTTTATAGGTAATGAATTGATTAGATAATGAACGAACCTGGTAATATAAACACAACTATTTAATTTCTAAAAATCAATTCCACTGCATATATAGACAATAATATTTAATATTCTATATGATCAAAATTTAGATATTTAATATTTATTACCTACCAAAAAAATCCCAACCCAAACGGGCCTTCGGCATTGTCTATACAGTACTCTTGAGGAAAAAAAGAGTGAAATTTCAAATTGATTTATTTCTTCATTTCTAATTTTCTATTCAGCCTTTCCTGATCTTAGAAGACTCGTTTCAATTATTTCTTTGTATTTTCTCTTTCATGAATCCTTGTATCATAACTTTTAAGTTGTAACGAAATGGCAGATTTCGCAATAGATAAAATGGTTTCATAGTAGTAATGGTGATATTAATAGCATGGTTGATTGAAGACTTCAGCTATTAAGTAGCGTTATTGATTGTAGTGTCATAACTCTTAACCTTCAACTTTAAATCGTAACTTCGATAAGAGTCTATCTGCCACCAGAGCATTCTTTCTTCAGACAAGTTCAGATACTTGGCCACAATGTGATAATAGCTGCAATTGACTCCACCAGGATCTAAAATTTACTTGGTCATCTCGAACAACTTATTAACTGGTGTGATACAAGCTGAAACTAGCCATTTATCTTACAGAGTTTATCAAACTTATCATCTTTTATTGTAAGTGGAAAAAAGAAACAAAGGGAAAAGTCCCAAAAAAAAATGCAAAGTAGTGCTGCTCAGTTGCTTCAATATTTGATTTTCTTACCATAGATTAACAATGCAGCATTTTTAGTAGCACGAGCCTCGGCAGTGCTTAAGTGCATAATTGTTTCTTCCCGTTCCTATCGGTTGATGGTCTATTAATATACAGGTCAGCATTGAAGTCAGAATTACTGCTGGTTTCCCTATTAAGCATGTTATTGTACAAGAGATTATGGTCTTCAACGCGAGCTGGGTTATACTTGACAGGTTTGGCAGTTTCTCGTTGTGATTACTTATGCAATCTGTCTCATTATTTAGTCAGGTTCTGTTTAATAACTGATGTTTCTGTTTTAATAAATGATGTCTACTTCTGCTACATGTTTTCTTCTCCTAACCAATCTTTTTTTTCTTTTGGTTGCATACCTTATCACTAATATATGCGATTACTGTGATCAACCTAGTATTTAAAAGACTATGCAGATTAACAGGAGATTTCATGTCCTAAATATGTGCATCAAATCTCCTAAGGCAGGTGCATGTTATCTGTATTCTGAATTATCACTAAGACTAAACATGGGTTGACCTAAGTCAAAAAGTAAAGGTATGAGAGGGAATAATTTCAAATTCTATGATAGCCAATTCCCTAGGCTACTAAAACTCTACAAGTGTCCTTGGTAACTAAATGTTGTCGGCTCAAACAGTTGTTCTATTAGATTAGTTAAGGTGTCGGCAAATTGACCCGAATACTCATGGATATATAAGAAAAAAGAATCATTCCGACTCTGAACACTAAATTTTTCTCTGGATAAGGCAGGGGTAAATTTTCTTCCTTCAGAATGCGTAGGATGAGAAAACTTGCCTGTAACTTTCATAAGTTAGCCAGTGGCCGAAGTTCTAATCTATTTGGTCAAAACCTTAATTAGAGGGAAACTTGGAAAGGCCTTCCACAGTAATTCTATAACTTCAAGACGGATGAAAGTTTGATCTTTTATAGTTTCCTAAAAAGATTTGGTCAAACCAGCTTAATCGGTCATGAAGCAGCAACAATCTATGTTTTATTATTCTTATTTTTTTTCAGATGCTGTCTCAGTATATGATATGTGAAATCCATGTTCAATGTATTCATACACATTGTAAAATTAAATAAGAAACAACTCAAAAAAAGAACTTTCTGAGAAAATATTCTTTGTAATCTTCTTGGTCAACATGGTAAATGAACATCAGAAAAAGCTAACGATAAAATATTCTTTATAATATTCGTGGCCACCTTGGTAAATGAACGTTCACAAGAAAATAGTAATTTACTACGTTTTGACCATTTCCCATTTGTTTTAATCTATTTGAATGTTTAGTGAAGAACTGAGTGCACGTGCAAAGTGCGTAAACTCACATTCTCAAGCAAACTGCTCCGGAGAAAATATTCTTGGTGAACATAGTTAATGAACACCCATAAGAATATAATAATATTGTATGCCTTGACCATTTGTTTTAATTTATTTTGAATATTTAATAATGAACTGTGTTATGAAGCGCTAAAATTCACGTTATCCAGCAACGAACAGGAATGTACTTGGAAAAAAAAAATATGAAGAAGATTTTAAATTACAGGAAATTAATATTAATCTTCTGGTATTTTTGATGGGCAGCATCAAACAAAATTGTTATAAAGTCTCGAAATGGAATACTGACCTGGTCATAATAATGATGATAGTTGCATAAATTCATGAGTCAAATGTTTTGATCTCATATGCATATAATGCAACTGTACGTCATATTTCTTGAATGTAAATTATTCATCATTATTCTTGGAGCGCAGTTGTTAATATTGAGTGCTGAAACACAATAGAAAGTTGAGTTTATAGAATGCTCACTTCCTTTATTGTACATAAAATTTCTGTTTGCTGTAAGAAACCCACCATAATAGCCAGTTGTCTTTATTTGCATGTTTCCTCGTGTGCCATCTTCAAGTATCTGAGTTTCTGTTTTGGCTTGTATGATAATAACTTGAAAACTTGAACAGGCATCTTCGACGGGATGAGAGCTTCTATCTTAGACATTTATCTTGCCAGATTGCTGTAATCCAAGATAACTTGTCTGTGAGAGTCTTGAGAAATAACGCTAAAACTGGGTCAAATAAACTAGAACATAAATTGAGGGATAGTGAGCAGTCTGTTCTCTCCATCAAAAGCTTCTCATTCCAAAGTAGTTCTCAGGAAAGCTCATATGCCCAGAGCAACTGGACCAGTTCGTCCAGTAGCACGTCTAGAGAGCATGCATTGGATCCTGAGTGGTCTTCTCGGCAAGAAAAAATAGGTAAGGAAGCTGTTGCACGTTTGCATATCTTTATATTTTATATTTTTGGGGTCCCCCTTCTTGTGCGCCCGAGGCGGGGGGGACGGATCTGTGATTATGATGAAAGTAATGTATGGTGTCTAATAGTTACCACATCAAGCAAACTCATAAGAGATGTTTCTTATTAGTTATATGAACCTCAAATTTTGGAATTGGAGTTCACGACTTAAGACTGCCTATCACCGAATAATCAACCAAAATTTTATGCTTTCTATTGTAGAACCAGAGAAATTTGTCTTATTGTTTGACTTTTTTTCTACTATGGATGGACATGAGCTTCCCCCTGCTATTCAATAGATCTAAAAATGCTATAATGCATTTCCTTCTCAGTTCAGTAGACCTGTTAAAAGTAGAAAAACCAGGTGATAGCGCAAGCGAACAGGAAAGTGCCTGAAACTGGATATGGCAGACATTAATTTAAAACAAACAAAAAAGACAAACATGGCTGAGCATGATGTTAGTTGCATGAATACAGTGGGTTTGTCGTATCTACTGCATTTTAATAGTCATTGGTTGAACTTGAAAACTTTCTTTGATCCTCACATTTTGACAAGCTGAAGAATAAAAAAAAATTATAGAGATCATTTGTTATCCCTGGTGTTTGCATTTCGTTTTTGCTATATAAACACCTTTGAGATGCTGGCTGTGGTAACGCTGATATTGGTGAACGCTATGAAAACAAAATTGTTTCAAACAAATATTCCTTTGTGTTGTTTTCTAATATCTTAATTTTAGGTCCTTGGCTATCAATAAAAAATAAATATTGTCTTATAGGTACAGATTCCAGAGAACAGAACATTTATGCAACTGCCTCTCAGATTGTCTTATGTCCAAATAAGGACGTCTTTCAACAGAAATTTTCAGAGGCACCGATTCTATGTTCGGTTTGTGGAACGAGGTCTGAGTTGCATATGAAAGATACCATGAGATTTAGCTATCACGACATTCAGCAAGCAACTGCCGATTTCACAGCCGCAAACTTATTAGGAGAGGGTGGTTATGGTCATGTTTTTAAAGGTGAACTCAAAGATGGACGACTCATTGCTGCAAAAGTACGAAAAGAAGCAAGTACACAAGGGTTTGTAGAATTTCATTCTGAGATACAAGTTTTGAGTTTTGCTCGTCACAAGAACATAGTGATGCTGTTGGGTTATAGTTACAAGGAAAACTTAGATGTTTTGGTGTATGAATATATTTGCAACGGGTCTCTTGATTTTCACTTGTTTGGTGAGTAGCTAAGAACTCATCATCTTGTTTTGATCCTTGCTTGGGGTTTTTTTAATGCGATTGACCGTGTCCAAATTATGTTTTTCCCTCTATTAACATTTTCTTTGGTTATTATTAAATAGGTAAGACAAAAACAGTTCTTGAATTACATCAAAGATATGGCATTGCCGTTGGAATTGCCAAGGGACTGCGTTTTCTGCATGAAGAATGCCGCGGAGGTCCTGTAATACATAGAGATGTCCGTCCAAGCAACATATTGCTCACACATGATTTTGTTCCCATGGTAATTAATTATTCGCATCCTTTTTTCCCTTACTATATAGGCTTTTTCAAGGCTTGGTCAGCAAACCAGAGATGTCAATTTATTCCAGCTTCCTAGAAAGAATGTGGTCTATTCTTACCCATCAGATGTATTTTTCTATCTTCATCCTTCTGATGTGGTCCCTTTCTTCTTGACATTCTTTTAGATGGGAGTTCGATGATGGCATTTTTTTTAGTATGTTGAGAAGGAAATCTAGCTGTCCGATGATGACTTGAAATTCCTGGTCAGGAAAAGTTCATTTTTGTGAGGTCCTTGAGCAAGAAACAAATAATTCAAGGTTAAACCGTTGAAACCGTAGAGGAGCATCGAGCACTCCCTAATTTATCTAGGGTCAACACTTTATCATCTGGATTATAAACATGATTCTATGTACTTTTCTCATTGTTTTAAGTAGGAATGGAGCACTACCATTTATTTTATTTTATTTCAATGGAACACTATGTGAGGCCCCCTATATTCAAGACATACACCAGAAAGGGCAAAAGAGGAAACAACCATGAGGGAGGACAGACAAGTGGGACCAGTGGGAAAAGCTAGAATGATTTTGAGAATATCGTTATAAAAGGTTGGGTAGCGTAGGGTATGATAGTCTGTCTTTTGTGTGTGTACCTCATAGTTAGTGAGGGTAGGGGAGAGACCAGCCTCTCGAAATCGCTGGGCAGAAGTTGGTTATTTCGTTTTCCGTGATTAGTTTCTTTTCCTCTTTTTAATTACCAAGAAAGAACTCGCATCTGGAATAGACAATTGCCTCTATT
Source organism: Telfairia occidentalis (assembly GCA_026257165.2). Classification (NCBI taxonomy): domain Eukaryota; kingdom Viridiplantae; phylum Streptophyta; class Magnoliopsida; order Cucurbitales; family Cucurbitaceae; genus Telfairia; species Telfairia occidentalis. Next base: position 616,220 of record JAOANK020000029.1, on the reverse strand, counting down.
TGTTATCAATACAATAGTGTTGGCTTGTCTTGTGTTTTTCGTGTGTCTACCTCTCGTTTATAGGTGGGTTTGCAAAGGAACCTTACAACTGGTATCAGAGCACGTTCATCCTGGGGAGAACATGAAAAATGGCTCAGAGGCAACTCGAAGATAGGGTCGAGGGAACAAAGACAAGTATGAGTGAGATGAAGATGATGATCTAGGGGATCGAGAAGAGTCTGGAACGCCTGGCAAATGAAGTGCGGGAAAACCATATGAAAATGACGCAGGCCTTGTTGGACATTTCCGGAGGAAGGAGCCATTCCGATTCTCTGCTAACGGAAGGTTCAGGAAAGAAAACAAAGGGAAAAGAATTGGACGTGGAGTCGAAAAGAACCCTAGAAGGAGAGGAGAAGAGCGTGACGGACGAGAAGGGCGGTAATAATCGTAATAAGTTCAAAAAATTTGAAATGTCGATCTTCTCAGGGGAAGGAACAGACGCCTGGGTGTTTCGAGTAGAACGGTACTTCGAAATCCATCAATTGTCAGACTTAGAGAAGGTCACGGTATCAGTAATCAGTTTTGAAGGGCCGCCGTGGATTGGTATCGCTGGGCCCAGAATCGTAAGAAGTTTGAGTTGTGGGGAGACTTAAAGGCAAGGTTGCATGAACAATTCCGGCCAACCCAGGAGGGGAGCTTGTTGGAACGTTTTTTAAAGATGAAGCAAGAGTCCACCGTAGCAGAATTTTGAAACCGATTCGAAACTTACTCAGCGCCCCTACCAGGCATTGCTGACGATGTGCTGGAAAACACCTTCATGAACGGACTGCACTTGCAGTTAGGGCAGAGGTGGTGAGTCGCCGACCCAAGGGTCTAGAGGACATTATGATCCAGGCCCAATTAGTAGAAGACTGAGACCTTGCAGTACGTTTGGCACTAGAAGAGGGGAGGGGACCCACTAAATTCAGCCCATCTAACCCCAACAAGTCCAATTTACTAAGTGGATCCAAGAAGGTGCAGAAGGGAATCGAAACGGTTGCAACTTGGGTGATTACGTTACTAGAGAAAAATGGGCCGGTCCATAAAGAAGCCCAAACCAAAAGGCTAATAGATGCAGAGTATCAGGCTAGGCGAGAGACGGGCTTGTGTTATCGTTGTGAAGAAAAATATACGGTGGGCCATCGTTGTAAGAACAAAAAGCTGCGTGTTTTAATCGTGGGTGAGGAAGAAGAAATCGATGAAGAAAAGTTCGAATCAGAAGGGGACGATACCGAGCTACAAACCCTAGAAGTGGGGGAACGAGTAAAGCTTACCTTAAACTCAGTGGTAGGGCTTTCTACGCCATGAACTATGAAATTGAAAGACGAGGTGAACCAACGAGGAGTGGTGATTCTGATTGATTGTGGGGCGACCCACAACTTTATTTCCCAGAAGCTAGTCGAGGAGTTGAAATTGTCGTTAACCGAAACTGCTCACTATGGCGTAGTAATGGGATAGGGGTCGCCACAAAAGGGAAAGAAATTTGTAAGTCGGTAATAGTGAACTTACCGAAGCTAACGATCAATGAGGAGTTTCTACCCCTCGAGCTAAAGGGGTTGACTTGATACTGGGAATGCAATGGCTGCGAAAGACGGGATTCATGGGGGTGGACTGGACGACACTAATAATCACTTTCCACCTAGGGGATCGCAAGATTACCCTGAAGGGGGACCCATTGTTGACAAAGGTAGAAGTTTCTCTGAAGATGATGACAAAGACTTGGTCTTCCTTGGACCAAGGGTTCTTGGTGGAGTTCACTGGTTTGGCAATAGAAGAGCAACCCGGAATAGAGATTGTAGGAGCGGAACTGCTCCCAGGAATTTGTCGCTTATTGAAGGAATATGAGGGAGTGTTTCACCTTCCCCCCGAATTACCCTCGAAACGGGAAATTGATCACCGTATCAATTTGATAGAAGGTCAACCACCGATTAACGTCCGCCCATACAGGTACTCCCATGCCCAGAAGAATGAAATTGAGAAGCTGACTAAAGAAATGTTGTCGACAGGGATTATACAACCCAGCACTAGCCCATTCTCTAGTCTGGTGATCCTAGTAAAGAAAAAAAATAGAAGCTGGAGGTTTTGCGTGGACTACAGAGCACTGAATAAGGCAACAGTCGCCAATAACTTTCCAATACCAGTAATTGAAGAGCTTTTGGACGAGCTGCACGGGTCACAAATATACTCGAAGCTAGATCTAAAGAGTGGGTATCAGCAGATCAGGATCCACGAGAGTGATGTGCAGAAGACAACCTTTAGGACTCATGAGGGACACTATGAATTCCTTGTAATGTCGTTCGAGTTGACCAACGCCCCTGCCACCTTTCAATCCTTAATGAATCAGGTTTTTTGCCCTTTCATATTGGTGTTTCTTGATGGCATCTTGGTGTACAGCCCATACTACGACACTAATCTTCAGCACCTTACTGTCGTTTTCAACACGCTGAAAGAAAATGTTTTATATGCCAACTTGAATAAGTGCCATTTCGCCCAAGAGCGAATTGAATACTTAGGCCACTGGGTGTCAGCGAGGGGAGTAGAGGCGAATGGGGAGAAGATTCGCGCCATGCTCCAATGGCCTACCCCCTGCAACCTTAAAGAGCTGCGAGGATTCCTTGGGCTGACAGGATACTACTGAAGGTTTGTATTGAATTATGGTACACTTCCTGCCCCTCTCTCTCAATTAATGAAAAAAAGGGTGGATTTAATTGGACTCAAGAGTCGAGAGAAGCCTTCGAGAAATTGAAGCAAACAATCGTAACGTTACCAGTCCTGGCCTTACTCAATTTCAGCAGTATGTTCATCATCGAGACTGATGCTTTTGGAATTGGGCTTGGAGCTGTTCTCACACAAAACATGAGACCAATTGCCTACTTCAGCTAGGCACTATCAGAAAGAGCGCGCGCCAAGTCTGTTTACGAGCGAGAGTTAATGGCAATCGTGCTCGCGGTCCAGCGTTGGAGGCACTATCTTTTAGGTTAGCGTTTTCGAATACATACGGACCAGAGGGCCCTAAAGTTTTTCATAGAATAGAGGGAGGTCCAACCCCAATTCCAAAAATGGGTGGTAAAACTCGTAGGCTTTGACTTCGAAATTCACTTCGTACCTAGGCAACTGAATAAAGCAGCAAATGCATTGTCTTGTCTACCCCCGCCAGTGGAATTGGCAAATCTCACAGATCCAGCTATTTTAGATGTGGAAGTGATTCAACGTGAAGTGGAAGAGGATGACGCACTGAAGAAAATCCTTCGAGAGATTGAAGAGGATCTTGAATGACCAAGTACTCTAAGCAGAATGGGAAGTTATTCTACAAAGGAAGAATGATGATCTCCAAAACCTCATCTCTGATACCTACTATCCTACACATTTTTCACGATTTCGTCCTAGGAGGGCACTCGGGATTCTTAAGAACCTACAAGCATTTGACCGGGGAGCTTTTTTGGAAAGGGATGAAGGCAGATGTTAAAAGATATGTCGAGGAATGTAACATTTGTCAACAAAACAAGACCGAATCTCTATTCCCCACAGGGCTCCTTCAACCATTCCCCATTCCAGATAGAGTCTGGGAAGATATAGCCATGGATTTCATTGAGGGGCTTTCGAAATCAGTAAAGTTTGACTCGATTTTGGTGGTAGTAGATCGCCTCAGCAAGTATAGCCATTTCATTCCCCTGTGTCACCCTTACTCAGCCAAGGACATCGTAGCAGTTTTCATTAGAGAGATTGTACGACTCTACAGCTTCCCGTGCTCAATAGTATCCGACAGGGATAAGATCTTCTTGAGTCATTTTTGGACTGAGTTATTCAAGCTACAGGGCACCCACCTTAAAAAGAGCTCCTCGTATCACCTCCAAACCGATGGACAATCAGAGATTGTGAATAAATGCCTAGAAGGTTACCTTCGATGTTTCTGCAATGAGAACCCTAGGAGTTGGAGTAAGTGGTTGTCGTGGGCAGAATACTAGTACAACACCACTTACCATATCTCCATCAACACGATCCCTTTCAGCTTGGTCTATGGCAGGGCACCTCCTCCTCTTCTAGCGTATGGGGACAGGAAAACTTCGAATAACTCCCTCGAGGTTTAGCTTCGGGAGAGAGATCATGCCATTACGGCTCTGAAGGTTCAGTTGGAGGTCACACAAAATCGCATGAAAAAATATGCGGATCTACATAGGCGGGAGGTAGAGTTTCTTCAGGGAGACATGGTTACCTAAAACTTCGCCCTTATAGGCAAAGGTCGTTGGCTAAGAGACGTTGTGAGAAGTTATCTCCTCGATCCTATGGTCCCTACCAGGTAATTGAAAGGATTGGTAAAGTGGCATATCGGTTAGCGTTGCCAGACGAAACGATCATCCACAATGTGCTTCATGTATCCCAATTGAAGAAAGCGGTGGGTAATGACAAGCAGATCCAACCCAACCCCCAAATCTTTCAGATGATTTTGAATTGTTGTTGGAGCCATATGAAGTGTTGAGTGTTTGTGGAAGCCCTGAACGAGAGGAATGATTGATACGTTGGAAAAATCAGGAGGAATGAGAGGCGACGTGGGAACCAGCAGATTTGATCAGCAACCAATTCCCAACGTTCCACCTTGAGGACAAGGTGAATGTGGACCCGCAGGGTATTGTGAGGCCCCCTATATTCAAGACATACACCAGAAAGGGCAAAAGAGGAAACAACCATGAGGGAGGACAGACAAGTGGGACCAGAGGGAAAAGCTAGAATGATTTTGAGAATATCGTTATAAAAGGCTGGGTAGCGTAGGGTATGGCAGTTTGTCTTTTGTGTGTGTACCTCATAGTTAGTGACGGTAGGAGAGAGACCAGCCTCTCGAATTAGCTGGGCAGAAGTTGGTTATTTCATTTTCTGTGATTAGTTTCTTTTCCTCTTTTTAATTACCAATAAAGAACTCGCATCTGGAATAGACAATTGCCTCTATTTGTTATCAATACAATAGTGTTGGCTCGTCTTGTGTTTTTCTTGTGTGTCTACCTCTCGTTTTACAGGTGGGTTTGCAAAGGAACTTATTGAAGTATTGACCTAACAAATTCCTACCACTTTCTAGATAATTCCTTGTTTAGAATAGCTAATAGGAGTATCAGACTGGTCGAAACTCTGTACTCAATGAGGAAAGGAATGAGGCTATGTGTCAGGATGTCAAAATTAGGTTGTCAATTGAAGGTTAAGTCCAAGTCTGTTCGAGTTACCCAGTAAGAAGTATTAATATGTAGGAATAGAAGAAGAAAGATTTCAATTTCCGATCTATTTTCCAATTGCTATATTTCATATTAACAAATAATCAAAGATACTTTTTGAAACCGTTTTCTTCAACATCTATGAATTTAAGCTGCATTTTTAACTCGTCAATTGTCATTTGCTTAATAAAGGCAAAACTTTTTGTTGACTCCTTCAATGAGCATTTTCATTTTGAAAATTATAGTCTGTTGCAAATTCATGTATTTCTTTGTGCAATGCTCATTAGACTAGTGTAATCATAGAGATACTCCTAGTCTTAGTTTTAAATGTTTGCCTTTCCTAATTGCACATGTTGAATATTTCATCTTCCCATAAAATTTCAACACCGAGACTATTCCATAGCTAATTGACGTGCCATGTAGATCAGCTTTTCTTGACTTGGTTTTGTTTTCCAGAGTTTCAAAGTTATAGTCCTCTTTACTTCCATTGAGAGCTTTACGTAGGGTTTTTTGTCGCCATATATTCACCTGCACCCTTTGCAAGACTTGGGAAGGGGAGGGATGTGTGGAGATCATTGCAGTTAATATGAACTGCACATCTTTTTTTTTTGGTTGTCAACTCAGTTAGGCGATTTTGGCTTGGCCAAATGGAAGACAAAAGATGATACTTCGCATACAAGGATACTCGGCACATTTGGGTCAGCAATTATGTTTAATAGTTGACTGTTTCATTCTATTTTTGGTATTTCTAACCATTTGTTTGTGGGTTTATGTAGATATGTTGCACCAGAATATGCAGAAAATGGTATTCTTTCAATAAGAACGGATGTATACGCATTTGGAATTGTGTTACTACAATTAATATCTGGACGCAAGGTGTTTGACATGAAGGATGATGTGCAAGGACAATCTCTACGAGAGTGGGTGAGTATTCTGTTGAAAGGATTTGTCAGTAGTTAAATTTTTATGCCACATGAAGAAGATTATTGTTTGAGATATGAATGTAGTCTCACATAGAAATGAGGAAGATCTTTTCTATTTATAAGGATAACATCTTTATTGCTATAGGGCAACTAAAAATAAAACTGTGAGTTTAAGTCTAGACTAAACAATATCATACTATTGTTGAAATATGGAGAGGTTTGTTGCTCTAACCACGATAAATATTATCAGGGAACTTCGGTTCCTCTTTTACCAGCAATACGAACAAGCATACTTTCATGATTTTCTATTTCAAATTGTGGTTTCTAGAAATTGGTGTCAAAGCAAGTTCATCCTTGGAAATGGATCCATAATTTTGAAAAAAGTTTCTGAAAATATGCAGTATAATAGCAAAGTCGATGAGTATTTTAGCATCTAAAATGAAGCCCCCTGTTTGGTTCACCTTATGCCAGGAGAAAGTTGTATGAGTCCAAGTTATAAGTTCATTACTTAGTGCATTTGGTAAAGAGGGAGTCAATTATGTTTCGGTGAATCACCCGTGTGTGGAGGTATATTTTATAAAGGGCCTTTACATGATTAGGTGGCTCCCTTTTTCTATAGTCTTCACCTTCCATTAGCAATTCAATTCCCATGTACAGTTTGTGAAATGACATGACAATGTTGTACATGTTTTATTCCTTAAATTGATTCTCTTACCTTCAATTTTCAGGCTGAACCAATAATTGAGAACTTAGCATTACATGAACTGATTGATCCTCGAGTTGCAAAGACATATGACACATATGAATTGTACCTCATGGCCAGAACTGCATACTTATGCGTGCAAATGAGCCCTGAGAATCGTCCATCAATGGGAGAGGTAATTAGATACATTTTAGTGATGTTATTAGCTGACTGCTGATGAAGTATCTTGGTCCATTAACGAACTAAATTTGTGAAACATTGAACTGATTCATATTCAGTTATTAAATTGGCGTTAGGGAAAAAGGAAAAAGAAAAAAACCCTTCTGAGATCAAATCATGATCATCTTCATGAATAAGTTATTACTTGATGTTGCTTCTCATTATCATGGTGTTTGTAATTGAATAGTCCCATTGTTTTATAAGTTCATCCATAACATGATAATATTTTGCCAGGTCGTGCGCCTTCTTGAAGGAGAAAATGATCATTTTCACTACTTGGGGGAGAAGCTGGTACCTCATTATAATAAGTAAAGGAATCTTGTGGTGTTTTTTTGCTTAAGCATTTCACTTCTCATATGCTTTTTCTTGTATTAGAGGAACTAATTTGTTGGCTTCAGAATTAAGAATGTACCTGAAAGACAATGCGTTTATTATATACTTGCAGTCTTTCTTCTCCTCATCCTTTCTATTAATTATTTTAAACAAAAATGCGAGCTGTCTTGCTCTATTATATTGTTTTTTCCATTTTCATTTTTTTGTCTATTGAGTCTAAGAAATTTTTGAAAGTGATCGCGACAATGTAGCTGTGCTCTCGTAACCATTTTTAAATATAGTTAGAAAATATTTTTTTATTCTGTCCTGTACCTAATATAATAATTAATAGTTATATGTTTGACATTGGACATGGAATTTATTATTTTTCTTTTATGATATAATTTTTTTATAATCAAAATTTTTATATAATCTTAAATTTTAATAAACCCATTTCCAATCAAGGCTTCCTGTAAAACAATAGCAACTATTTTACTCCATTTTTTTTTTTGGCCATAACAAATCAATGCAAAGTTATTTGAAGCAGGATCATAATTTGCACTCAAACTAATAATTACTTGGATGCCATTATTTTTACTTGAATTGATCAATATTTTTATGGTGAAAAACATTACGATGTACCACAAAAACAAACGAAGGCAAGAATCTTCTCAATTATTGATGTCTCTCTCTTTTGCATACACTTTTTCCTTTTTGAATCTTAAAAAACAAAAAAATCAAACCGAACATATTTCAATTGGTTAAGACATAATCTTCCGACCAAAAGGTCATGAATCCATATCCTCATTCCATTGAACTAAAAAAAAAAAGAATCTTAAAAAAATGTTTGAAAGAATTAAAAATGATAAATACAATTAATCATATCCTATCAAAGTCGAAATAAGATTTTAAAATGGAATCAAAGGTGAATCATAATTTTTCTGTTTATGTATTGAGCTTCGTCCATTTTTCATTTTGAAACACGGTTATCCACTTTCTATTAAAGAACCTTGTTGATGCACGAGAAATCTTGTCTGGTAACGTGGACTGAGTAGTGGATGACCTCGGACCTGCAAGAGAGGACGAGGTGAGGTGGAGTGGTGATGACCACACTCTGGATGACCTCGAACCTGCAAGGGAGGACGAGGTGA
>JAOANK020000029.1:577492-591923 GCA_026257165.2 Telfairia occidentalis | reverse complement strand
TATTTTCTAGCATTCAATATTATCTATTATTGTAATAATGTATATACTTGACTTTTAATTATTGATATATGTGCTTAAATAGTGGTTTATAACTTAAATAAGTTTATTTTAAAGTTTCACAAAAGAAATTACAATATTTTTATAAATTTCCGTGATATCCATGATTTTTCTCAAAATATCCGTCGATATTTAAATATCCATCGATAAAATTTGAGTTACTGATATCGATATTTAAATCTTTGAGCTGCACACAGACTCTCCTGTAACAGCAAAATATTCTCATATTTTTTTTTCCTTTTTAAAATTAATAAACTATTTTAAACATGATTTTTCAAGTGTTTCATTTTGAAAAGTTAAATGTTTTATTTTATATTTAGCCAACCACGATTTTTTTTTTTTTTTTTTTTAAGTTGTGGAGGCGTTTTCAATATTCAAATAAAAAAGTGATAAAAGGTTAACAAAAACACTGTTGATATTTTTAATTAGAATCATTTTATTTGATCGAGGATTTATAAAATATTAAAATGACATATTCTAAGAAAACTGCCAAGAGTTAATAATTCAAGACCTTTCCACCGGACTCAACTTTTCTGTTTCTTATTTTAAGATTTGTCCATCAGTAGAGAATTATTATTTCATTTAAAAAAGGATATTGATTTCCTATTTTGCTTCAAAGTCTCCTCTGACCTAGGATATGACAATCATGAAGGGTATATTCGTAATGTTTCCTATACAAAATTTTATAAAAACAAAATATTAATACAATAATGTTTGTAGGATGCTTCTTTTAAATAAAAAAATAAAAACAGTATTTTTGTTGCTTTGGCGTGTTGTCTTTATAATTTATTTATAGGGTATATATACTAACCCCCGGTCCCTAATATTTTAAATAATATGTTATATTTATATAAATAATTCTAGATATAGTTATATATAACAGAACCAACATAATTGAAACAAATGTACTCAAATAAAAGAAAAATATTTAAACAAATAAAAAAAATTGTAGTTTCTATTTATGAACACCATTGTAGAGATCTAAAAAAAATTGCCAGTTTTCAAGAGAGAAACTGTAGATTATTTTTCCAAAGAATTCTAAAATTTAAGATGAAATCGTGAGATAAAGAGGGATGAATGATATATAGTATGCAAAATAATTGAAAAAAAGGTGTGGGCTTCACAGAATAAGAAATTTGAATGAAATTGAATACTTTTTAGAGATAATGAGATTCCTAAATTTGGAGCGAGTTTCATTTTTTATTTTTATTCCTTAACTCTAGTAACGCCATCAAAGAAAATGAAATTTTTTTTCTTATTCCTCTATTTCAATTTTGGGTAATTAAATGAGACCTTAATATATTAATATTTTTTTGAATATATTTGAACTAGTGAACATTCTACTTAGATGCTGCCACATGAAATTCAATTAACCTATCAACAAAATTCAATTTGCCAATCAATAAATTCTCTTTCTTTCAAATGCCATATTTGAGTAGCATACTCACATATCCAAATATGTCAATAAAACAAAAATTCAACCACACATTAACTTCTCTAACAACAAAATTTAATAGATTTTTCGTATACTATAGGTAAAATTGAGAATTATAAGAGGTTAAGAGCCAAATAGAAAATTACTCAAAAAATTGAAACCATTTGATAGATTTAGTGCATGTTTGACATAATTTTTTTTAAAAATGTTTTTAAGTAAAACAATTTTATTATATAAGTGTGTTGGGATGAAAATTAATTAAATACTTAATTTTTAAAAGCTTTAAATGTATTATATATGTTTTAACATATTTTAAAATAATTTTTTATTATTAAAAATTCTAGAAAATATTTTTAATTAGTTAAAAGCATTATTCAAAATTTTAATCAAACACTATTAATACAGAAAAAAAATTATTTTTTTCTATCAATAAATAGTTTAAAAGTTATATTAAACACACCTTTAGTCTAATTTATAAATTATTTGTCTATAGATAAATAATTTTATTATAGTTTTTGGTATGCAAAAATAAGAAGATGCCTCTTCAAATAGTTTTGAAAATGAAAAAGAATAAGAATAATTTAGAAATATTAATTTAGAAGTAGAAAATAGAATGATATTTTTAGAGGTGATTGGACAAACACCATTAATAACTTCACCACAGCACTTTTTAAAGTTTTTAAGGTATTTGGAATGGTATTTCTTCTTTTATTAGGAGAAAAAAAAAGGTCCATTTTCGATGTGGATGAAATGGAAGAAAAAAAAGGCATTGCTTTTGAGTGCGGCTTCGGTTTTGAACACATAGAATCTTCTACACATAACGCATCGCAGACTCTGTTTCCCAAAAATATAAAAAAATATTTTTTTAAGTAAAGGAAAAAGAAAAAAAGGATTTTAGTTTCAAATTATGGATGATATTTGTAGTCCCTACGCAAAAACGAAGTGGGTCGCACTGAAAAACTGAGAAGCCCATTCTCACACGCACGCATGATGCTTTCCACGTGGCGCAATCTGCATTGCTCGTTCTTTGCCATCGGACGTTTTCTTTTTCTCCCTCCCAGTTCCGGCTCAGCTCTCAAGTCCAACGCTTCTGATTCTCTCTCTCTCTCTCTCTCGTCCTTTAATAGACCATCTTCAATTCTCCGCCTGAGCTCCAGCTTGGAGGAATTTCATTTTTTCATACCAAGAAGCGGTCCGAGGTAGTACCTTGTAATCCTTCTTTTCATCGAAAAGATTAATTGCTGGCGATCAATTGCACGCTGCAGAGTTCTGATCACCTGGGCATTTTTTCTTTTAGTTCTCTTTCTGTGAGTTGTGGCACTTGTGATTCCCTTTTCTTTGCTCGATCATCCACTTCAAGTTCTTCATTTCCTGCCTCAAAATCAAGGTCTGGGTCTTTTTGTTTGGCTGCAGAGCTGAACTTGATGAGCTGGGTCACTCTGTTTCTTACTTTTCCTTTTCTTTTTTAAATGGAGCGTCGAGAATCATGGTTGCAGTCTCCTTCGCAAATTATGTTTGCTGCATATACGATCCATAGGGTTCGCATGTCTCTTATCGGTTGATCTTGTCGCTAATATGTTCTGCGTTTTAATCCTCTTGTTTTGCTTTCTGTTAGGCGATATAAGCGAGGAATTTCTGAACTTTAGGCTTGTCTGATAAATTTTAGGAAAAGGGTTGTGGGGATTTAAGTGAAATGGTCGGTAAAGAAAACTTGAGGACTGAGGACCTGAACTTGTGCTTTGAGAAGCTAATGATGCTTGCTGCTGCTGCTGGTGATGGAATCGACGTTGGTGCCAAAGGAGTTAAAATGGACGGTGGGGTGATAGCTGGATGGAAGGACATTCCCATGGAGCTCCTATTGCAAATTGTATCGCTTGTTGATGATCGAACTGTTATCGTGGCTTCAGGCGTGTGTCGTGGATGGAGGGATGCTATTTGCTTTGGCCTCATCCATCTTTCTCTCTCATGGTACTTGCTCTCATCTTCCTTGAACGCCTTTCCTTTTATTTCGAATTTTGATTGTTTAACCTCTGATGCGACTATAAGAATAGGGACCTGTATTGTTATCAATGGATTCGGAGAAACAATTTTTCAAACATTTGTAGTTTGTCCAGGCTTCTGAGTTGTTGGGTTTCATGTTTCTATTGCGTTTCTCCTTCTGTTATTGCTTCATACGATGAATTGAGCTCTTCTCTTCTGATTTTATTAGTACTTCATCTACGGGTGCTTATATTACTTATTTCCTCAAGTAATCATAAAAATTTCTATAAAGACTCAGTGAGGGATGGGAGGGAAGATAGATGATGTGATGAGTCATATGTTTCAAAATCTTTCAAGAAATACAGATCTGTAAGCCTTTGATTTTCTTATATGCTTAAGAATTAATCACTTTGATTATGGAAAGGGAAGAGCTTTGGTTCTGGTATTGATTCCAATCATAAATTTAGCCTGATAAACTATGTGGGTATTATTGCAGTGTAGTCCCTCTGAAGTTAACAGGAAAGAGATCAGCAAGAAATTATAAGAAACATGTTAGGAAATTTCCTCATGAGTTTTATCTGATTCATGCTGTTTCAAGTTGAGATGATCCTGTTTCTGTGCCACCTTTTTGAGTCATTGAGTGAGCATTAAAACATTGATTATTACTTTAGTCTATTACGACATTAAAACCTAACCTTTTTCAACTAATTTTGTGTTTAATATCTTTGCATGACTCTTGATTTAGAGAAGATTAATAACTATCCATAATTACCAGATATGACTTTTCAGTTCTTTCGTTGCTATGTGATAACTCTGTTTTTGGAGGTTAACTTGTAAATCATAAACATATCAGGAATGGTGCAAGCTTGATTTTTCTAGCTACAAACTTATGACTGTTATTTTGTAAGTATAGCTTCAACATTTACTTTTAGACATTTACATTCATGAAAGACTGCTATTTTGATGTTATGTAGGCCACAACACATTAAACTCCTGTCCCCTTCAGTGGTCAAACATCATGCTAACTCAGGCACATCATAATGATACTACACATTTTAATAATCACCTTTGAACTTGTTAGAAGTATTTTATTAGTGACCTTGTTGTACCAAGTTAATGCTTGGCAAGGAAAGTTGTTCAGTAGTCTCTGTTTTAATTGAAATGGAGTGTAATGATATACAGATAGACATCTTTCATGACGTTAAAATAAATAGACACCGCAGTTAATTGCTAGTTGGTGTCAACTTTTTATTCAGGTGCAAAGAGAACATGAACAACTTGGTCTTATCCCTTGCTCCTAAATTTGCAAAACTGCAAACTCTAATCTTGCGCCAGGATAAACCCCAGCTTGCCGATGACGCTGTTGAAACCATTGCTAGTTACTGTCATGATCTGCAGGTCCTGGACCTGAGCAAAAGTTTCAAGCTCAGCGATCTCTCTCTAGATGCCCTGGCTCATGGTTGCCGTGATCTTAAGAAACTTAATATTAGTGGTTGTTCTGCATTCAGTGACACTGCACTGGCTTATTTGGCCAGTAATTGCAGAAAGCTAAAAGTTCTTAATCTTTGTGGTTGTGTCAAGTCTGCATCTGACACTGCATTGCAGGTACAAAGGAAAAATTAAGCAATTTATAGCTTGTATGAAGTTGATTGGTGTAATCACCTTTCATGTTATATACAGGCTATCGGACAGTACTGTAATCATTTGCAGTCTGTAAATCTTGGATGGTGTGAAGATGTGAGTGATGTGGGTGTGATGAGTTTGGCGTATGGATGTCCTGATCTTAGAAGCCTAGACTTGTGTGGCTGTGTCCTAATTACAGGTACATCTCTTAACTCGAGCAACAAATTTATATTTAGGAGCTAAAACATCAGAGAAGCTCTCTGTTTGGTTGAGTATTAGTACAAATTTATATCTGTCTGATTTATGCTTTTTTTTTTTGATGCACTATTAATGAACTTTGAAGCTTCAATATATTACTTATGCCAACTTGTCAATTACCCCTTGTTCATGGCCTTGTTAACCTCGTATATTCTTTACCCACTTCCTATTCTTCCATCTCTGAGCCTTCCACTAACAATGCTGGCTGTTATTGCCAAGGAAAGCTCGTTGCTTGATGAACCATCGTTTTTTTCAATGGTCCCATGAAAGAAAAGCAAATAGCGTCTTTTGTGTGGAAAGATAGGATGTCCCAAATGCCATATGAGTTTTTTTACAACATTTTCAAATAGTTGTTCTATGAGATTACTCGAAGGGTGCATGTAAATTTGATATTGTTATAGACAATGAACCCTCCACATCTCCATAATTATGAGATATTGTCCATTTTTGGTATATGCCCTCATGACTTTGCTTTTAATTTCACCCTCAAGGCTTCATACAATAAAGATGTTGTCCGTCACTTATATACCATGGATTTCTCTTGTCTAGTCAATGTGGGAATTTAGTCACATTTTCAATAATCCTTCTCTTGAACAAAAAAATCGTTGAGCCTCCCTTCTAATAATCATTCCATTCATTCACTCTATCAAGGCCAACTTTTTTCCCAAAGAACATCATTTGTCCGATCGAGTTCAACCATTAAAATTCAACACTTCTTTGTTTGACACCCTGAGGATTCCATCAACATAACCCGAAGTTAGAGACATGGTTTTGATACTACTTGTTAGGTATAATAGACCCTCAAACATCTCTACAATAGTATGATATAGTCCATTTTAGCATAAGTCCTCATGACTTTATTATTAGTTTCACCAAGGAAAGATTTCTATCAATGGAGATGTCCTCACTTATATACTACTATGGATCTTCTCTTTATCTAGCCGAGGTGGGACTTTAACTGCATTTTCAATAGATATACACGGAAATTTAAAAAAAAAATGATGGAGTGAGTAAAGGATTATTAGTGATGGGTATTTTTTTGGGTTTTGATGTGTGAAGATAGAATCATGTTTAAGAATCACAAGGATCACTTAAATCCAACGAAGTTCCTTAAAACCCTTAACCTCCTCTTTAAGAGATCTGTCATGCCGCCAAGGAGAAGCTTTCTAAGAACGGAGCTGCGCTTTTGTCTCGGATATGAGAGATCATTCTAACTATGGACGGTCCCAGATACGGGTACTAGTACGAGAGCTCCCTGTCTGAGCAAGTGTTAGGTCTTTCATTATTGTTCTTTTTCTAACAAAAAGGTGATGGAAGCAATGTTTCTATATTTGTGGAACAATGGTAAGCTATAATAATAATGTAGCTGAATGTTGTTGATCATTTTACCTCATTTGCAGATGATAGTGTGATTGCTTTGGCAAATATGTGCCCTCATCTGAGGTCCCTTGGGCTCTACTACTGTCAGAACATAACAGACAGAGCAATGTACTCTTTGGCACATAGCTGTATAAAGAACAAGCCTACGAAATGGGGAGCAGGGAAAGGCATGAATGATGATGATGGCCTTAGAACGCTTAACATCAGTCAATGCACAGCTCTTACTCCCCCTGCCGTTCAGGCAGTTTGTGATTCATTTCCTTCTCTTCACACCTGCTCAGGTCGCCATTCTCTCATCATGAGTGGCTGTCTAAATTTGATGTCTGTTCATTGTGCTTGTGCAGTCCAAGCTCACCGTGCTCCAATTGCTTTTCCTCATCCGGCTCATTGAACACTCGGGAATAAGTTTAGATTATTGGTCCCTTTCTCCAACAATCCTTCTACAAGAAAGCCATAATGTTGTTGTATATTGTACATGTCCCTCGGAAGAACGGGAATTGGAACATATGAGGACTTTGTTCGGTATCGGTTTCCCCCTGCTTTATATCTGTAAATAATGTAGCTTCTGGACATCTCAATGCCAAGCCTATATTGTTTGAAACGCATGCTTGGCAACTTGTGAAAATGCCTTGAAATATATCAATTTCATAATTAGACTTCTGGACAGAAAATTGCTAGATATCCCAATCATTGGAAAAGGAAAAAAAAAATTCTCGCCTTTTCTCTTTCACACGAAGCCATTGCTGAGTCGATGCTGTGAGTATGTTTTTTCAGTTGTGGCCTGTACCCTTCCGAGCTTAGGATGGCCGTGACTATTCGCTGCTTCATTTGCAATATCATTTCATATTAAACAAACTTTAGAATCATTGTTTCCAATGCGTGGAACTTCGACTAAAAAACTGGTCTCAGGAATCCTAAAAGTTCGTCTTTACATTTCCAACCTTTTGGAGAAAAAATGTATATAAATACATATAAAGAACTATTAACAGAACAATTAAAGTCCAGATTCTACATGATGGCCAACTTATTACTAAATGGAAGAAGATTACTGACTTTTGTCCAAATCCCACATGACTTATCATCACAATTGAGGGCTTGAACCTCTCTGTGCTGGTTGGAAGATAGGAAATAAAACCTTCTTACATGTGTAAGGTATATAAATCATTTGCTTTTATACACAATTTCATCATCGTCCACATCAAATGCTGGGTTACAGAGGCATCTGAACAGTCTACCTATACCCTGCACGACATAAACAACGATATTGAACTTCAACGGCCATGCACTTTTCAGTTTTCATCAAAGGGTACAAAAGATTAAGCAAAAAAAAAAAAAGTATTATTTTGGTCAAAATATGTTTTGTTTACTTTAAAACTGTAAGCATGAAATCCAGTAATCAAACAATTCATAATAAAATTATGAGCATAGTGAGGTGCAGTTTATATCTCGTGCATTTTCATTGGTAAATTATTGCAACAATTTGATCTCAAATTCTTTAATTAATCGTAAATGATAACAAGACTACATCGCACATAGAAATAAAGACTATGGGCGAGGACTTGTCCATTTTTTTAAAAAAAAAATAGGTTTATATATATATATATTATAGAATTAGTGAAAATATGCTTGGACAATTGTTTTTAGTTTATTTTCATTTTTTCATTCTTACAGTATATTAAGAAAAATAGGACCTCCTTTTGAAAATTGTAGACTTACGAATATCTTTAGTGCATGATAATGTTAACTATCGTTCTCTAAAGTTGATAATAGTTTCTAAACGTATCCTCGCATACTGACTATTCAAGGTCTAAAATTAAATCCAAGCGGGGGAGGTACGACATTCCTCTTCCTCCCTTTTAATTCCTACTACAAAAAAATGAGGCCGAGCACATTCAGATGTCTGAAACTGAATCGTTGATTACTCATTCCGGTAAGTTGCTTGTATTCTTATGTCTCAATCGTTGATTACTCAATTTAGCTGCCCGACTAGCATACTTACTCAAGTGGAGCCGGAAAACACAAGTCAAAGTTCTTGCTCAATTCTGACCCATATGTTATTAGCTAGCTACCAGCCAAAACTTTTTCTAGTTTCAATATATGTGCGATAGAGTGAATTCTTTGAGTAGAGAAAGAGGAGTTGATCTACTTGCCTGAGTAAGAAAAGGAGTTCGATATGACAGTGGCCTTTGGGGATCCTCATCATCGCTGCTCTCTGAACTCGTTCCATCATCATCTTCTGCAGCAGCATTTTGTTTTCTTGACGTTTCACTATTTTGTGCATGCTTATCCTGCTGGAAAAGACATGAATACTTAGTTACCCCACTTTGTAAAATATGCCAGCATCTTATACTATATGAATTTGACATCAGAGAGGAGCCATTATATCCAGTAAAAACTATTATAGATAATTCCTTTATCCTTGCGTAGAAAAGGGCAGAACTTGTGGGCATCAAGGAAATTTTGGTAATACTTGAAAATTTTTGAAAAATGGAAAAAGTGTTTCTGGCATTCATTGAACACGAAAATGGTGAATACGTCTCAAATTTCAAATTGAACCTGGAATATCTTTCCAAGTATCTTCAGAGCCAGAGCACGAGCTTTTAGCTCTTCCTTTTTAATAGTATTGTCCCGTAGCGCCTGGGGAACAAATTGAAACACAAAAAACTCATTATCGATGCCTAATAAGAATAAGTTTTCTTCAATATCAAAGTATCAATTCAGCTTATAGTTAACTCTAAGTCTTAATTGCCTAGGAATAACTAACGCATGATTACAAAGTGCAATTAACTTTCCTGGATACTTTAATAAGTTTCCACATATCCCCTTTAAAGAAAGAGAGAGCTTACCATCTGGCACACATTTATAAGAGTCAGTTCTATGTCCACTACATTAAGCTTCCACAAAGAATTCAGGAATGTGTCTTTATTCGCTTGTATATGCGATTCAATATCATTTCCAGGGCCACTACCATCCATCTTAAACTGCCGGCAAATATCATCTTGAAGTTGTAACAACTGAAAAGCACCTGGATGCATATAAATAGTCAATATGATTAGGTAGCAAAATAATAAAGCAAAATACTCAATCACAAGGAAAAATGGAAAGCCTGAGATCTTCCTGCCTTTTGCAGCTGTTATCTGTGACTTCCAAAAGTGTCCCTTGTTGCGAAACCATTCAGCCACAAATGGCACACCGAGATAAATGGCTTTCTTTCCAAGCTCCTGCGCTGCCTGTCTTGAATAAATGTAGCCAATGGTGTGTAATATACTAACACCGAAAGCTGCATGTCCAAGATGGGGAAAAATTAGAATCATCAATATAGATAAAGAAGGCTTTCTGCATCAATAATCTTTCAAGAACATGTCAAACTTATTAAGGTGTCATTTCACATGGCTAGACACATAACATTCTTGCACAGACAAACACAAGAATCACTATAAGAAATTAATGAAATCTGGATGGAAAAAGGTGGGAAAGCGAGAGAGTGATTGCAATATCGTATTCATAGTTGTTCTTACCCGCATTTGACAGTCTTTTGGCCTCAGATTCAGCATGCCTTAAAAATCCTTCTTTGTCACCTTGAACATATTGATTAAGAAAGCCCTTGAGTATACGTGCAAGTTTTTCTTCTCTTTCTTTCTGGACAGCCTACATTAAACAGGTTGCATACCAGGGATGTGGAGATGGTTTAGAGAAAGTGAACTATCTTTGAGCAAAAGATCACATTCTATTAGTAAACATTCCCGTTGGAAATTAGAAGAGCTTAACGTTAAATGCTAACTATGCGGAAATCTAATACCACAGCTTCTCAGAGACGTGGGCATCTTTTCAAATTTGAAAAGGTTAAACAGGTGAGAGAGAGAGGAAAAAAAACAAAAGAAGATAAATTTGTAAACGTGAGAATTTTAACCAGAAAAGGGGATAGAAAAGGAAAGAGAATGCTTGAGAGAAAAAAGAAGGAACAGAATTCCTTCTTATCAAAGTTTGCCAATAGATGTCGTAGAAGTTGTTTAGAGAAGGATTGGCTACCAACTAAACTCTCGTAGCAAAGTCGTGAAGTTGAGTAATATATAAATAATAGTGTCTTCAGAATTTTTGTATGCCCTGATATGGAAATTTTCTTATTTAAGGATATTTTGGTTTGTTATCAATAATCTGTGTGGTTTGGAAGAAATTGGACAATCTGAAGTCTTTTTGAGAAGTCACAACGATTCTATATAATAAGGATATTCACTTATTTTAAGCACCGTTAGGCATATACTTGCCTTCAACTTATCATGTAATCTCTCTGGATTGCCAATTTCACCCTCTAATTCAGATGAAGCCATTGACGCTACAGCTAAATGTCCAATGTAGTCCTCAAATAATTCACTTCCAAAGAGAAGTGCAAAGACAGCAGTAGGATCAAGCATGGATTCCCTGAACATAGAAATCAAATAATGTCAAGAGAAAGAACAGCAAATAATAATGAAAAAAACAGCACAAAACAGTCAAGAGAAAAATTAATCAATTAAACTTATGACATCAGCGTGGATGAAGAAAACCACATATCCAAATGCGTCTCAACCAAAAAGATCTAACCTAGCAATGCTGTGCTTTCCATTCCTATCATATGCATCCCTTTGGACTGCATCACTCAAAACTTGATAAGCTTCACCTAACGCCTGCAAAAGAGTAATTTAACTATTTCATATTGACAACAACAAAACAGGGGAAAAGTTCCGCATTATGCAAAACATAAACCGTTGTAGTAGGTATGAAGAAGAGCATGAACGAGTGAATACACTCGCCTGAAACCTTTCAGCAGCTTGAGGATCATTCAAATTCTTATCCGGATGGACTTGTTTTGCCTGTACCAGAACAAATAACTTAAACACAAGACTAATCCTCCATTTCATTCTTAATACACCTATTCGAATGTTGTTCAATTACAACTTCCATCAACAAGGATCAATTAAACAGAACGAAACTCAAAATTCTTAAACTGAAACCACCAGTTTCACGAAGCTAACCTTATGATAATAGGCTTTACGAATCTCCTCCTCGGAAGCAGAAGGACGAACACCGAGAATGTCATAATACGCAGTATCCTTCACCATTTTGGATGAGACCTAGATGACGGATCTGCAGCAGCCTCCCCCAGGAGTGGAAAAACTGGGAGTGGGGAGTAGAAAGATGAGAGCTGGAATGAGAGAGAAAATGGGGAAAAAGTAGGAGAGAGAAATAGAGAGCCATTTCGGAAGGAGCCCTCTCTCTCTCTCTCTCGCGCCCGCCCCACCGCCCACTAGCTTCTCGTGCCTTTCCAGTTCTTCACAAATAAACTAATGAAAAGAAAACTGCTTTTTCGCGGGAGAAAACAGTATTTTTTAACTGTCAACAAGGTGGCGCTTATGATGCAGCGGCATGGTACTGTATCTTTTTTCTTTCCTCTTCTTTACTTTTTCCGACCTCCTCAGACTCAGAGCCCTCTTCTGCGGCCACGCGTACTCGTGAGGAGTACGGCCTTGTCGGCTCGCTGTTTTCGGCCCTCAATTTGGGCCTCATTCAAGTTCTGCATGGGCTTGGGCTATCTTTACTTTTTCCTACTGGGCTTTCAGATTGACCCACTCTGATGCAATTTCGGGATTCATAATTTTTTTTTTTTTTAAAAAAAAAGGTCCTACCGGGAGTCGAACCCAGGTCGCTGGATTCAAAGTCCAGAGTGCTAACCACTACACCATAGAACCTGTTGATGTTCAGGTATCATATAAATTTTTTTCGAAAACAACTTTTAAAGACCCCCACACTACTCCCTTGTACGGGCCAATCTTACCTCTTCCATAATGATTTCAAACCCATAACCTCTTAATACCAGTTGAGCTATGTTCAGTTTAGCCCCTCTTTTATAATGATTAATTCAGACAATGGAAGTTTTTTTCCTATTTTTTTGAGTTCAATAATATGTGAACGTGTGAGGATTCAGACTGATAACTTCTTGGGATCAGGAAGATATGTATTTAACCAGTTTAACTATGTTCAATTTAGAACAATGGAGTTGAAAAAGAAGCAACTTTAATCATTGATGTGTAGTTATTATAGAAATGTCCCATCTTTTAACTTAAAACTATAGTATCTTATTAAAAGACATGAGAAAATTGCTTTTTTTTTCCACATCATACGAATCTTGTTGATATTAACCTACCTTTTTTTAGTTCAACAAGATGAAAAGTAATGATTCGAATCCATGACCTTTTAGTCAAAAAAATATACCTTAACTAATTAAATTAGTATCATTGAGATCGACAATTGAAATTTGAGAAAGAAATTTCGACTGAAGTTAAAATATATATTTTTTATTTGTATTATACTTTCACTTTTGTGTCAACTACCTTTATGTACTTTTAAAAGTTTAAACTCGTGCCTTCGATTTGAATTATCAACTTCAATAATTTTCGTTATTAATGAATGAATTTTCATCAGAACGCCATTATTAATAGTAGTGACCATGTCAATCTGAGCATAGCTCAGTGGATAAAGACATTTACTATCATCGCAGAGGTCGATGGTTCGATTTCCAACCCCACAAATGTTGAACTAAAAAAAAATAGTAGTGACCATTAAGAATAATAAATAGAAAGGTATAAAGTGAAACTTTTAAAAGTACATATATGGAATCAACAAATACATGAAAATATAAGGTTAACCAAAATGTTATTACAATGTGACAAAACCCAATAAAACGACATCTGTAACATGAGTTTGCACCAAAAGTTGGAACAAATCAGCATGTCATATACATAAAAACAATGTTTTAAGTCGTCTTCAAACTCAGCAGGAGCGTCCTGGCCACAAGTTACATGGTCGATTCAATACCAAAAAAGAAAAAAAAAAAAAAAGAAAGAAAAAAGAAAAAATCAGCTATTTTTTAGGATCAAGGCCTTGTTAAGACCAGTAGCTGTAGTTCACGACATTCCATGGGAAAGAACTGTCATTGAACAAAAAAGGGTTACCTCAGAATCGGATTGTTTAGAGTTATGATAAACCAAATCGTACAATAACGCATGTAATGTTGTCGGAACTCCCTCGTGTATAAGCTTCTTGGATTAGTTTTCTTGACGCCGCTTCTGCATCTTGCATGTGTTGCACTAATGCTACAGCATCCTGCAAGGCACAAAACAGAGATGGAACTAAGAAAATATACAGTTTAACTTGAGCTTTCTGTGTAGATCCCTGTAACTTCATTAAGAACAAATTACCACAAGAAGGGAGACTGAGCTAGAGGAGCCCCATTTTTTAGCCTCCAACCCTCGAGTGTTTATGTTGTTTAGAACAGTTTACACACAACAACTAATCCCACAAAGTAGCCGTCATTTCTAGCAACATTCAGATTTTAAAAAGCTTGTTTAAAATGTTTGATAACTTGTGCAAATGTCTACTGGAGCTAGAAAAACTAGAAAATTACGGTATAGCCAACTCTGTCTTCTGACGGCATGAAACTGCACGACTAGAAAAAAAAAAGACTTGGGACAGGACAAGTTAATGGAAATATTATCCATCTTCAATCTTTCTAAGGATTTGCTTGTATGTAGTACTTTCCAATTGAAGAATGAACATCTGGGTATTATTTTATCCTTTTTCCCCTTTTTCAGTGGTCGTGGGAGAGTTGGTTTCTTGGTTTATGATGAGGATGAAGGGTAGACGACAATTATGAAATTATCT
>JAOANK020000029.1:553936-577392 GCA_026257165.2 Telfairia occidentalis | reverse complement strand
TGCTACTTGTGGTTTTTCGTCTCCTTCATGTGCCATGTTGTAATTTGTAACAAGGACCTTTCCACACTTCTCACTAATTTCACTCAAGGACACTTGTGTTTATCACTCAAAGGGTAGGCTTCTGGTACTAGGTCAAAGATGTAAGGGTTAGCTTAAATTTTGGTATAACTAATTCAAATGATTAACTTTCACAAACTAAGACTAGAATAACTCAACCTTAGGATCAACAACTCAAAAATTTGAATGAAACACAATCTAATGACAAGAACTTTTCGTGTGCCTTGGATCTTCAATTTTTTTTTTTTTTTGCTACTAATTTTTCTCTCTTTCTTTCTTTCTTTTTAAGTTACTGATTTTTTTTTACTACCATTTTTTTGTTTTGATGATCCAAGAGCAAAAGTCAGGAATTTTAAGATAATTTGTAGAATGTCTTTTTATCAAACGTTGTAGGCAAATGCTTTCAAAGAGAAAAAAGCATGAGAGAAACAAAAAAAAATTGAAACAAAGTAAAGATATTTCACCTCTAGAGCGGGCCAAAGGATGCTAACCACGTGCTCTAATACTAACTGATAAGCGCCAAAGATGCTGGATTTACAAAAGCTAGAGGTCCTTCTAGAATTCTTGTAAACTTACACAAATAAGGCTAACTTAATGAATTGATTCTAACCAAGAGCTGAGTTAGAAGATGAATAACTCTTAGATCAAACTTAGAAGCTATGATGGTCACTCTTAGATTCCAAGACGACTCACTCCAGCATTAGCTTGATCGAGACTAATCCAATGAATCGATTTAATCATCAAACCTAAAGCAAGATTTGAAAAAGACAACACCAAAGTGGTTGAAGAAACACAAGTTTTATATATCACTAATCTGAGTTTGCAAGAGGATTACAAGCCTTTTTAAAGGCCAAATGGATGTCCAAAGAACCAAGACCCCAAAAGTCTTTGAAAAATAATTAAATAAAAATTGGAGAAAATAAGACCTAGGAAATGAAAATCAATTGCACAATATTTGAGAAGCTTAAATGCAGAACAGAAAATATAGAGTTGCTTGAAATTTTCTTAAATATCTTCTGTAGGACCCGCTTGACTTGATGAACACGTTTGACAAGCTTTGACTTCACAAACTCCAAGGAGGTGCAATCTAGAAAGGCACCTTTTCACAATTTATGCACACTTGTTTTGTCCCACGTGCCATCTTTCAAACTACACGACTTTTTCCATGTCATCTTTACTCCATTATCATCTTGACTTATTGTAGTAATATTATAAATAAATTTGGGCTAAAAAATCTTTGTCTTTTCTTGTGCATTAGCTAGCCTTTGAAGATGTAATGTGAAAGCCTCTTGAATCTTCTTTGCCTTGCTTCTTGTAGTAGCTCCTTCGGGTACATGAAATGGATCATTGGTGTGATTTACATCAAATATAGTGGGTCAGTGTTGGAGGAGAACCTAGCTACGCTGACTGGGTATCATCTAACATCAAGTCGTAGTAGGATTCCTTGAAAGAACCCCACTCGTACTCCAAGTGAGATGGCACTAGTAACGGGTTAAGGTTGTTGTCACTAAAAGGAATGAGAATGATATGTCATAACATGAAAGTAAGTGATGAGGCTGTGAGCCTAGATAGTAAAAATTAAAATATTTATAAAATAGGCCCCACATGAGAATTGCATGATTGCATGTATTTGCATATCTAACCTCGTGGGTTGGGTTACCTACGGAGTATTTGTTAAAATACTCAACATTTTCTTTTAATATTTTTTTTTAGGTAATGGCAAGGGTGTACTAGATGGATGATGTAGATTTATTGTGATGAGGGCCACACTCGATGTCATTTAGTCTTCCGCATTTTTCAAATGTTTTATTTTCAGTATTTGATTATTTGTTAGGATATTTATTTTGTAATCCTAACTATTTATTCGATATGGAATTGTTATAATTTCATTTGAGACCTGTATGATTACTTTTTTAAGATTTTAATTTGGACCCATTAATTTATTTATTTAAATTCTTGATTTCTTATGATCTTTTTAATATAGAATTAAACTTTCTAAACTATCTTCGAGTCTGTTTTTCATTTTAAGCATGCATGTTATTAACGATCTTAGGAAAATTGAGTCTTAAAAGTCGAGTCGTTATAGTTTCAAGCCTGGTGAGGGTGATGCTTGTGTTTTGGGTTTGAATAGAGGTCTAAAAAAGGGCATATTCAACTGAAAGGTTGTTCAAGATGTGAAGCAATGTTTCTTTGTCATCAATGTTCACAGATGCAACAACTAATTTGTCCACGATATCCTTTACATATCAGAAACCGTCTCGAATGGGAATTTCTTTATCGAAGAAAGAGAAGATCAGAGGGCCAAGAAGTGTGATCTCATTTTAGAAGAATATCGATTTCGAGAGAAACCTAGAGTTCTTGTGTTGTTGAGTCAATGGTAACGTGAGAAAAAGCAGAGGAAGATAGCGTCGCATTAATAAGTGTAATGAGAACTTAATCCTGGTAAGTCCAATGCTGGTATTCAGGATTGTGATTCCTGGTGGTTGAAGTCGAAGAAGAATTGGGGGTGAGGTTCTGCTCGGGTTGGGTAATTGTACCATCCAAATGGCCAAAAGAGCATGAGCTTTGAGAATGGTAGTAATTTGAACTTTCCATTGAACATAATTAGAGGGGTCAAGTCGTACACGAACAAGGTTGCAAATGTTTGCAAGGAGGAAGTAGGTGGTTGAAGCTGAAGTTGTGCAGGAAGAGGGTGAAAAAGAAGAATTTGCCATTGTAGAGGAAAAGAGAAGAAAAAAAGTTGTGTGTCAACAATGTCTCTCATACCACGAAGAAATATAGAGAGATAAGAATATATTCAGTATTTGATGATTTGATAATGTTACAAAGAAGCCCTATTTATACAAGGGCTTGAGAAGATTTAGAAACATAATGTACATGATTTGAGGAGCTGTTACAACAAACTAAATCAATTTAACAACTCTCAAACAATCTATAACAATTTAATAAATCTCAATAAATTTAGTTTAACATTGTTTGTCTTAGTTCCTTCTTAACTCATGTTGGGAATCCAACTTCCCTTTACTTCCTTAGTCTTGTACTTTACCTACTCACTTCCTAATGTACCTATGTGACTGTTATTTCAAATCCCCCTTTTCATGGTAGTAGTTTGGTCTTGTTTTGTCAGTTTTTTACTTTGGTGGTTTTGTCTCCACATACTTTCCCTTTGTATTTAATCCGTTTTGGTAAATACATGAAGACAAAACACACATTCTTAGTAAACTGGTTTTTCTCTCTAAGTTTTCAGCCACTAATATGTGAATTTTGAGTTGGTATTAGAGCAAATGGCTCATCTAATCCCAAACATCTCTAAATAAACCAAGGAAGGCTACTTTGGGTTGTTACCTCAATGAAATCCACCTCGAGTAAACATCCTCAATTAAGTTACGACGGTGAGGTTGGATAGGACTAACTTCCTACTACAACAAAATGTTGGCATGCCTATTTTGAGAAGCCACAAACTTGATGGTCATCTAATAAGAAAATTACCTTGTCGCAACATGTCCATCTTCATTTCTTCAGAGAAGGAAGGTTTCACCGATCCACTGAGGGTGTTACCTGTTGACTCTTAGAATAAGAGGTATGATTGGCCTAAATTAGTACATTTCTAAGAAAAATGATGCCACATTGTGGTTTATAAACTGAAATTCACATGCATATCCCTGGTGTTTTACTTTGAGCAAATGAATTGGGAACTGATTGAGTAAATTATTGGATACACTTGTTGTGCAAAGGTTTCATTACTGTTCTATAAAATGTTGCTAATTTTGTTATAGCATCCCCTTGATAGAAGCAAATTCTTGTGGCATTGCTGAGTTGAAAGTAGGTAGCATCTCATTAATTGAGCTAGCAAGCAACACGTGATAAGCAATGAGTTGAGCAAAGGAAAGCTTCCACATGGCAAAAGGAGCCAAATAAGTCCTCATTTTTTTTTTTTGAAAATTGGTAATCAATTTTGGTACTTATTTTCCTTTTTCCATTAGAAGTTCACAAATGCCTATTTTATTGCATGAAGATTCGAAAGAAATTGCTGCAAGGATATTACAGGTCTGCCATGTTGTGCCTCTATAGGTGGAATGCAATACCAATAGGTATGCTCCGAGCTCTTTTTATTTCTCCCAAGTGTCTGCTATTTTCTCACTTCCTCCAAACTTTGAACTTTTCTCTCGTAGCCTATCCCACCACCTTCTTATAATGGCCTCAAAACTACCCTAATCAGCCCCCCTCGCTCTAAACTCACTAGATCAAAAATAGGAAAGGCCCCCCAAGTCCAAGAAGAGGTGCAATATGAATCTGTAGAAACATTCCAGGAAGAGGAAGAACCTCAGCCCACCCCTACCATATCCCTAAAGAAATCCAAAAAGAAAGGGAAGAAAGAAAAAGGTAAACAGCCTATGGTGCAAGAGGAACCTGTTCATATTGAGAGGTTTTCAATTGATTAAGTAAGAGCTAAATTTGAGGAGATAAGAAAAAGAGGATTCCTGATGAAAATGGGCTTTGAGATGCCCTTACATGACTTGTCTGCAACCATATCGGTTGTGATTGTGCAACATCAGTGAAACACCTTCAGCATGAAACCAAGACCTGTATATCCTGTCTTGGTGAGGGAATTCTATGCTACCATTAATGAAAATGATTTTAGCTGATGGTCCATAGTAAAGTCATATACTAGTCCCCTGAAGCTGTCAATGCACTGCACAACATTCCCAACTTACCTAGATCTGTTTTCAATGAGGTGGCTTAGGAGCTTTCCAACCAAGTACTGCATGTTACTATAAGAACCATAGAAGTTGAGGGTGCACAGTAGTGCAATTCCAAAGAGGGTAAGAAGACATTGGTAGTGCTCACCTCAAACCAAAAGCCAACCTGTGGCTTTACTTCATCAAGCATAGAGTGTTCCCTACCACTCATGACTCCTCTGTGTCAGTTGAGTGAGCATTGCTTATTTTTTATATAATAGAAGGAATGGGAACAAATGTTGGCAGGTTGATCTTCAGGGAGATTTATGGGTGCTACTAAAAGAAGACTGGCAAGCTTTTCTTCCCTAGCACTATCATTGCTCTCTATCTTCAGGTGGGTGTACCTTTAGAAAAGAATGAGGAGCCTTGGGAGGAAAAGAGGAGCATTGACCATGTAGGTGTGGCAAGGTCAACAAAAGAAGATGGGAGAAGAATATGTACTTATATAGTTGTTGGAATTAATACTATGGTGGATCAACAAGCAACTATGTTGTAGCATTTGAGCTACTCTGAATCTCAACAACATACTTATTGGGATTATGCTTACCAACGTGGTGTGGCCATAAAGAGGGCTATGCAAGTCAACTTTCAACACCCTTACCCTTCTTTCTCCTGCTTCCCTAATCATGTATTGAACACCTGGACCCCTGTTGAAACACAGAGTGAAGAAGATATTGATTAAGGTAAGGCTTCGTTGATCCCTTACTCTTGTGTTAACTAGTTAATCCTTTCTTCCTATTATATTGAATTGTTATGTGTGGCCTGTTGGTTAAGGTCGTCTCTATCTATTTTTATGAGTGTTTCTTATTGTTGTTATCTTTTAGTTTCTTTTTATGAGGGTTGTCTCACTAGGGGGGTAGTAATGTTTTTTTTTTTTTTTTTTCGTGTTCTTATGTTTTGTTAATGTGCATTTACCCCCAACTTTTGTATTGACCCCATCTATTCTACGTTGCTAAATGATATGGACTATCTTTCTTTAAATTTCATTTCTGTTGTTTCTATCTTGGAATACATTCAGTAAGTTGAGTTGGCTTGTGTCCTTCTGCATGACATCTTAGCTTCAACAACCTAACCTCATCAAGTCTAAGTATCCCTAATTTGTGGAATTGAATTCTTCTTTAAGCTTCACAGAACTATCTTCCATTCGAGGCTCTTCCTTAGGAAATTTCCCGATAGTCTATGAAGTTTGAGGGTAGGATGAGATTTTGTTTCCTAAGAAACTTATATTTCCCTATGCTTTAGCTTACTGAGAAACCTTATTTCATTTAGGGCAATGAAATCTTCAAGTTTGGAGGTGCATTTCCCTCCTTTTGTGCATACTTCTCCTTTCTTACTTGAAAGCAAGTATTAACCTAAGATAGATAGGGTGCTCGTAGTTGGATATCCAACACCTAGGAAGTAGGGATAAGCCAAAACAAAGGTAGCATATCTTGATCAGGTGAAAAAAACAAACAAAAGCAAAATGAAATAAAGGGGAAGGATTTATGCATTGCTCGTAGTTGGATATTCAACACCTAAAAAGTGGGGATAAGTCAAAACGTAGGTGATATATTTTCCCCCTCTAATACTATTTAAAATATATATATAATTATAAAGTTGAAATAATTCAGTGTTCCTAGTGAAATATACCTCTTTGATAAGCTGAAGTATTGTGGAAGTTAATGTGCTACTCCTATGGGCTTCACAAAAAGTTTGTGATAGGACCTACCCTCAAATGAAATTCACAATAGAAGAAATTTCCCAAGTGTTGTTAACTCAAATAGAAGGTTGATCTGTTTTGTTTTAAAAAAAAAAAAGTTAGGTTCAAGCAGCTTGGTTGATATGGAGATTGAAGAAGTTGTGTTGTGAAAGTCTTAGAAGTCATGCTTGAGAAACGCAGTGCCAAATCTAGCTAACTAGCTTTAGTACAGGAAAGAGCAATGGAAATGGTTAGAAAGACTATAAGCACTACTGAGGGACGAGTAATAGTTTAAGTTTAGGGGTTTGTTAAATCGTAGAGTAAGAGTTAGGATTGACCTAAATTTATACATTTCTGAGCAAAATGATGCCTTATTGTGGTTTATAAACTAAAATTCACATGCATATCGCTAGTGTTTTACTTTGAGCAAATGTATTGGGAATTGATCGAGTAAATTCTTTGATACACTCGCTTTGAAAATGTTTCATTATTGTTCTGTAAAATGCTGCTAATTTTGCTATAGCATCCCCTTGACAGTAGACAATTCTTGTGGCATTGCTAAGGTGAAAGTAAAAGACAATGAGGTGGCATCTCTTTATTTGAGCTGGCAAACAGCACGTGATAAGTAAGGAATTAAGCAAGGGAAAGCCTCCACATGGCAGAAGGAGCCAAATAAGCCATCATATGTTCTCCAAATGGATAAGATGGAGAGAGATACAAAAGAAAATGAGAGCAACCCCCATTTACAAACAAATTTGATTTTTCATTTTGAGCAAGAATTTTACACTATTTTCGAGAGAGATTTCCAAAGAAGAAAAGAAAGGACAAGATAAGAGGGAGACAGCTTTCGGAGGAGACCGATCCTAGAAAGAAGACTCCTCAACCATTTTCCTTGATTTTCTTCATTCTTCTTTCTTTCTCTTTCTGCTTTAGTGAATTTTGTTTTATAAGAATTAATTTTAAGATATTTCTTTAGCTTTTCTACTTCTTTCAAATAGATGTACTATTTAGTTAAATTTATTTCCTATTTCTTCTACCTAAGCATGAACTAATTAGCTTAAGGTGAGGGTTGGGGATGTTTTGTACTTGAATGTTATAATGAACGTTTGCAGCAGCTCCTAGCTGCCTTTTTAATGGGTGCTGATGTTTGAATGTTCATTTCTAATTGTACTGATTGGCCATCTTTTCAATATACTTTCAGTATTAGTTTGGGAAAGTGAGTACTAATAGAATCCTTAGTAACCCACATTAGCATAATTTGTCTGATGAATTTAAGAGAGAGTTAGGGATAACCTCTTCCTAATGCACACTAAAGACACTAGTAATTAAAGCACTAGGGGGCATGGAAATGAAGCCTAGCGGTAGAACTTTGAAAGAAGTTTAAGGGTTTCTTGTGTTATTTTGGCAATGTTGGAATTGCTATAGCATCCTCTAGCATTTGGTGCAAAAAAGTCCCTAACTTGAACCTGTTTTAATCTGATTTTGGTTAATTATTAGTTGTCACTCGTTGTTATCATTTTACTTCATAATTATTATTTTTGGTCTTTTTAAACAACTCTGAAATTAATTACTAAAAAATTCCTCCTAAACCAGTGTTCTTAAAGCTAATTTTGTTAACTATTCCCTTTGGATCAACCTTACAAAGCTACAACTTCTAAGTGTACACTTGCACTTAAGGTGCGATTAAGCTAAAAAGATAATACAGCTCTAGCAAGTTAATTAAACTACTTAAAAATACTGAACCTTGAGTATGACATATGGATTATAACATACCAACTTCTTATAGGTTGGCTCTATAACTTAATGACAAATGAAGTAGCCTTATAAGTCATTGGGATTTGGCTAGGCCAAGGATCTTTGGGACGCACTTCAGGTATTTTATAACGTAAAATTCGTGCACCAGAAGATTATTCTCGCCTCATGCTACAACAAACTAGTAATGGTACTCTAAAAATGATTGAATGTCTGAATCTTATGAAGAGCTTTACTAACAACTTGCAACTTGTAGAACACCCACTACCTATGAGGAGTTTCATCTCCTTTGTCTTCATAGGTGTGAATGAGAATTGCAATCCAATTGTGGCTATAATACAAAACAAGAGAGACATGACTTGAAACAAAAATAAATCGAGTTGTTGACTTTTGAAAGACGGAAGGAGAAGCTCCAATCTCTCAAGGCTATAACCATCAATTAGGCCTCTCCTAACTATTCTAACACCAAAAACATCAAGAATGACACCACTTCTAGCAAAAACTAGGGAAGAAAGTGACTCTACTCTAGAGGCAGAAGAAGAAGGGATCATGGGCATAACCAACAACCCTCCTTACTTGTAAATTGTGTGCTAAAGTATGTGACATTGCTTCTATTTGCTACCATCACTTTAACAAGGAGTTCATCTGGAATACTCTAACTTAGAAAGAAGCTACCTTATTTAGCCCACATAGCCACTCTTGAGGTGGTCAAGGACCTTGACTAGTGTCTAGATTATGGTGCAAGTAATCACGTGACTGAAGCTTGAAAAATCTCTCTCAAAAGTCAAAATACACAGGTAAAGAACATATAGTTGTTGGTAGTTGTTGGAAATGGTTACAAGGTTCTTATACTTCATATTGGTTCCTCTGTTATTTGTAGCAAAAATATTGAGATCAGATTGAAAGAAATTTTACATGTTCTTTAGATGAGGAAGAACTTAATTATAAATTATGACAATTTGATATTTTTTCAGGCCACTAAGAAGGACTGCAGTATGATCAAGAAAGTCCTTTTAACGTACGAGAGAGCTTCTAGACAAATCATCAACTATGAAAAGTCCAACTTTATGACAAGCAATAATGTCTAACAAGCCATGGTGCAGCTTATAAAGGAACAGTTAAATATGAAACATGTTGACGCCTTGGGCCAATACTTAGGCTTACCATCTCAATCGGCCAGAAACTAATACCATATCTTTCATTCCATTAAGGAAAGGCTATGGGAAGCGTTACAAGGATGGAAATGACGTTTGTTCTCAAAGAATGGGAAAGAAATCCTCATAAAGCGGGTCGCTCAAGCAATCCCAATGTATGTCAAAGTTTCTTCAGATTACCCACTCGATTGTGCAATGAGATCAACTCTTTATGTGCAAGAATCTGGTAGGGCTCTATGAGAGGATGAAAGAATAAACTTGTGCAACTGGCAAAAAATGTGTATCAGCAAGGAGCGAGGAAGGCTGGGTTTCAGAGACTTAAGTCTGTTTAACAAGCAATGTTGGCTAAATAGAGTTGGAGACTTATCACAAACCCAAACAGTCTGCTCTAGAAAGTAATGATGGAGCAGATACTTCAAGAGTGGAAACTACCTAGCGGCTCTCATTGGCAACAATCCTTCGTTAGTATGGAGGAGTATTAATATGAACCTTTTCACCCTGCCTCCACGACCAATCACTCGATCAAGGGCTAAACAGCTTCAATTAGCCTTCAATTCTCACATACAAACAGAGGTGAACTTATTAAGGAAGATCAAGAAGGGAAAAATGGTCATAAGTTCTATACATGGTGGCAGATGAAGCTACAAAAGGTCACGATAGAGTTTTATGTTAGATATAATTTTGTTTAATTATTATTGTAATTTTGCTAAGCATGAGTCTTTTAGCTTTTTATGCATTAACTACTAATGAGGTTTTATTTTAAATTCTTTTGGTTTTTTCCTTTTTAAATTATTTATGACATCACATCGAAGGTAGAATAATCTTTTAGCTCATCAGCTAATAGGTTAGGGTTAACCTATATAACAAGAGGAACACTAGTTTTGTTTGGATTGATTTTTTTTTGCAATATTGCATTTTTCCTGATGACTAAGAGTTCATCATTTTCTTTGCAATTCTTGATCTATAGTTGCATGCTTGAACATTCAAGTGGGTTTGATCAATCTTTTTGTGAACTGTTCAACCTTGAGTAAAGAGCAAGTTCTTCTTGCCTCTTCGTCTTTGATCATCAAGGTAATCCTTATCTAATCATATCATTGGGTTTGATTCTAATTGATTTGGGGGTTTTTTTAGGGCTTGATAATTAGGGGTTGTTAAGTGGTAGAGTTTTTAATTTCAAAACCCTAGGGTTTTTTAGGGCTTGATAATTAGAGCTTAGGCTTTAGATCAGATATATCTGTGAGTTATCTTTTCATGATGGAGTCTATTATTTTATTTAAGAAATAAAATGGTTTTTAGAATTTTAGTTGTTGAAGTTTTGATTGGTTTCTTTTGAGTTTTGATCTTGTTAAGATTTTATCTGTTGTATGATTTAGGCGAAGGAAGAAAAAAAAAAGAGTTTAACAAAAAGAAAAGGATGAGAGTTCATTATGTGGTACATTCTGTGATTGGTGGAAGAAAAAAAGTATATAAAAAGCAAAGGAAGTTTATTTTGGCTTCTTTATTGATAGGCATGAAGCGGCTGAAGCAAGTAGGTTAATTCAAGCGGCTAAAATTTCATAAATTTTAAGTAGCTGAAATTCATTAAGAAAAAACTATAGAAGGGAATAAGGTGATTTTTGTTTTCTTTAGTAATTTTTTTTTCTGCCCTCAAGATCAAGCTCTAAAGATCATTCAAGTTTTTAACTTCTAGGGGTTCAAAAAGCTACATCTTGTTAATTTTAGGGTTTTAGGAGAAACTTGTGTTCCTAGTTCTTGAATTTTATTTCTTTACTTCTTTACTTTGCTTTATTTCTTGTCTCGTTGTTTTACTTTTCTTTGTTTATCTTACATAATTCTTTGAGTTTTGAATCTTTGATTCTTAATTCTAGATATCTTTCTTTGTTTCTCGTTCTAGCTTGTTGGATCTTGAACATTAGGTTCTTCATTGCTAGTTTTCTTATTTGTTTGATGTACTTTTCTTAGCTTGAGTCTGACGCTTCACAATCATGCTTACTTGATTTGTATATAGTTTGTTTTCTTAAAATCTTAATTGCATACTATTAGTTCTGCATCATTAATTTGAGCGAGAGTGCATCCTTGTGAGTGAGGGTAAAAATTGTAGAGTGTAAACACGAGTGAACCACATTTATCGAGTAAAGCATGTGAGGGACTGATTTGTGAGGTCCACTTTTTCTTTCATTTGTTTTTCTTTTACAATAATGTTAACTCCAGAAAATAGGCCTGGAGCCACAAGAACGAATTTTTGAAAGGGTTATGCAAAATGTGGAGACCATGATTAATGAAAGGCTTGATAGTTGGAGCAAAAATTTCAAGTTATGGATAGACCTCAAGCAAGGAGGCAAATGCAAAGAAGGTTTGGAAGAGGAAGATGACTCGAATTAAGAAGAAGATGATGACATTGACTCGGTTATAGTTGTGCCTAGAAGAGGAGAACGTCGAGGCTAGAGGGGAAGAAGAGTTTTCCAAAATAGGCAACCACTAGGTAGAAAAGAAGACAACCATGAGAACGAGGATTTGGTACCATCAAGATTAAATTTTCAATGTTCTATGGTACTTCTGACCCTGTAGACTACTTATAATGGGAGCATGCAGCTGGGCTCATATTCTATTGCAACAACCTCACAAAAGAGAAAAAGGTAACTATCTCTGTGACACACTTTAAAGGTAATGCACAAACTTTGTGGGATAGGGTATGTTCAAAGAGAAGGAGGCAACAAGAGGGACATGTGGAGAAATGGTTGGAATTGAAGGAGCTCATGGGGAAGCGATTCATTCAGAAACATTACTTGAGAGATTGTGCATGAAAACTTCACGCTCTACATTAAGGAAGTAAGAGTGTTGAAGATTATTATAAGGAGATGGAAAGGTTGATGGAAAGATTAGATATGGATGAGGATGTGGAGCAAACCATGGCACAGTTTCTTGATGGTTTAAACATCAACGTAGGTGATCGTGCTGACTTACAAATGTATGAGGATATGGAGGAGTTGGTGCACATCATAGTGAAAATTGAAAGACAATTACAACGACTGTGTAAATCGAAGTACACTACTAATACACCTTTTTCGAACTCATTTTCTACTTGTAAACAAGATGATAGACCCACAAATCTTAAATTTAAGGCCAAGGTAGGCAATGAAAAATCTAAAGATAAGGCAGAGACCTCATCCAAATCAAAGCATAAGATTGAAAAACCCATAGGTAGAATAGAGATCTTAAGTGTTTGAAATGCCAAGGAGTGGAGAATGCCCTAATATGAGAGCAATGATTCATAGGGAAGGAGAGGTGGTCACAAAAGAGAGCGAGAGAGAAGAAGAAGGAGATGAGTCCATGAGTGACCATGAGAATGAGGAAGACGTGGAAGATACTACATATTTGTCATTAGTCATTAGGAGGGCTCTAAGTACATTGATGAAGAAGGATGACTTTGAGAACAAAAGAGAGAACCTTTTTCTATACACGTGGCCTTGTACAAGCCTTGCCTTATAGTGTAGTGAGTAATAGTGGAAGTTGTACGAATGCAGTATGCTCTAGCTTGGTCTCACAATTAAGTTTAGACACTGTGCCCCATCCACGACCCTACAAACTACAGTGGCTAAATAATTATGGAGAACTCAAGGTGACTAAATAGGTAAAGGTATATTTTGCCATTATGAGATACAAGGATGAAGTACTATGTGACGTGGTGCCAATGCATGTTGGCGATGTACTCCTCGATCGACCTTGGCAATTTGACAGAAAAGTTCTCTATGATGGCTATTTTAACCATTACACATTTATACATAATGATAAAAAAAAATGTACTTGTTCCCCTATCCCATAGAGAAGTACTGATTAATCAAGAAAAGTTAGAAAAAAGGAAATAAAAGATCACATGAAAAATGAGACGAGCAAAAAAGAAAAGGGAAAAGAAAAGGAGTGCTTGAGAGGAAATGATGGATTGAGAGAAAAGCAAGAGCATAGCTCACAACCTAAAAAAAAAAGGAGTTGGAGAAAGAAGGGGGGGATTAGTAAGCTGGCGTGTTAGATCTTGTGAGATTAAGAAAGTTATGTTTGCAAAAAGAACCATACTCATGGTTCAATTTAAAGAAGCTAGTGTTTTTGTGTCTCTCTTGCACGAATTCAAAGGAGTGTTCCTTGAGGAGTTGCCTAAGGAGTTACCACCTTTGAGAGACATAGAGCACAACATTGACTTCATCTTGGGTGCTTAGGTTCCAAATCGACCAGCATATTGGACAAATCCACAAGAGGCCAAAAAGATTCAAAGGCAAGAAGATGAGTTGCTTGCCCAAGGGTATGTGCGGAAAAGTTTAAGTCCTTGTAGTGTCTCTATATCTTACTTGTACCTAAGAAAGATGCATCATGGAGAATGTGTGTAGATTGTAGGGCTATAAATAAAATTATCATTAAGTATAGACATCCTACTCCTAGGTTGGATAACATGCCTGATGAATTATATGGTTGTAACCTAAAAATAGACTTAAAATCTTGATACTATCAAATTAGAATGAATGTTGAAGATGAATGAGAACCTGCTTTGAAAACTAAACATGGTTTGTATGAATGGTTGGTTATGCCTTTTGGTTTGACTAATGCACCTATTACTTTTATAAGACTTATGAACCATGTGTTGCATGACTTTTGGGGAGAGTTTGTAGTGGTTTATTTTGATGACATCTTAATATATTCTAGGACACTATAGGATCATCTTATGCATGTTAGGTGTGTTCTGATTGCCCTTAGAAAGGAAAAGGTTTTTGCAAACCTCAAAAAATATAGTTTTTACATAGTGGAGATAAACTTCCTAGGGTTTGTACAATACTAATGACAAGAAATATATAAAATCACAACTTAAAGATATAAGAATGTCATTGAACTTTTTTGAATTTTCATATTTTTGAATTATTTTTTTGTGTGGACTGATTTACAAATTGACAACTAATTTTACCACCTACTATAAATTGGGGATAACAACATATATGGCAATTTAAAATAGTCAATGTTAAAAAATAGCTAAATGATTTCCTGTTTTGAAGAATGACCAGCTTAAAAATAGAGTCATTTCAGTTAATCTTTTTGGTACGAAATTGCCCTTCAATAAAGATTTTATCCCAGCTCGATTTGATAGGAGAATTCTACTCTAACAAACAAATACCAATAATTTAGGGTATACAAAAAAAAATATTACAGAAAACCTTACAAAAAAGTCTATAATCTAAGAAGTCAAATATGATAGAAATTTAAATCAAAAGTAATAAATTTAAATTTTATAATTTTCCAACAACCCAATCGAAATCAAATAATTAAAAATAAAAATATGAATCAACAAATATCATTATTCAAAATAAATTTTAAAATTTGAAATTTTAAAATTTTAAAAAAAATCCATAAAAATATAACTAATATTTCAAAAAATATGAAAAATTGATAGGATGAGTGCAAATACACTATAATAGGCATATACTGAAACCCCAATCAAACAAATAATTTAAAAATTAAAAAAAATTTAAAAAAATTAAAAAAAAACCTAAACTATACCAATTGAGAGAGCTTCTTCTACATCTCTTTTCTTCCAAGAATACTTCTTAAATACTCTACGTTATTAAAAAAAATACTCTCCAAATCCTATTCCAAATAAAATACTGGCTATTTATCGTGAGAATCACTCGCTTTAAGTTGAAGATATAAAAGCAGTCTTTTAAGTTGTCCAAAAATACTCTCTAAATAATTTTTGCTATTCCAAAAATAAAAATTACAAATAAAAGTTATCGAATCACTCTCTCTTTAGGTTGCAGATATAGCAACAATTTTAAGTTATCCAAAAATACTATCTAAATACTCACTAAATACTTATGTTTATCTAATTTTAAGTTATTCAAAAATACTTTCTAAATATTCACTAAATACTCTTCCATCTATAAATACTTTTTGCTTATCTCTAAATACTCTAAATTTTAAGTTGTCTAAAAATACTCACTAAATACTCTTGCTTATTGTTAAATACTCTCTACTCATCTCTAAATACTCTAATTTTAAGTTGTCCAAAAAACTCTCTAAATACTCACTAAGTACTCTTGCTTATCTCTAAATACATTATGCTTATCTTTAAATACTCTAAATACTCTAAATATTTTCTACTGTTCCCAAAATATAGAACTATGGGAATCAAAAATACATTTTTGGTGTTGGTATTTGTCACGTTATCTCCCTCTTTTGCCTAAGAAAATTTTTCCTTATAATTTTTAAATACTGTCTATCAATCCTCTCTACTATTCCCAAAATACTCTCTTTAACTTGGAAAAATCCAAAATACTTTTCGGTGTTAGGGTATTTGCGACACGTTATCTCTCTCTTTTACATAAGAAAAATTTTCCTAAAAATTCTCACCTTTTGATAGCAAAAATTATGTCCTGTATTGTTGTGGAGATGCCCAAGCGTGGAGATGGTGTCGATGACTTTGCCATGAGAAGCAGAGGAAGAAAGATTCTTGCCATTGAAAAGCAGAGAAATAAGAAAAAACCACAAAAATCATGTCATATACTACTGTATCTAGTGTGGAGATGTCCAAACATGGAGATGCATGAAAGTGGATGACTTTGTCATGAGAAGTAGAAGAAGTCATTTTGTCTTTGTCTTTTGGGAATTGAAATGCTCGGGCAATGGTTGGGGGCTTTTTAGAGAGGATTGGTGAAGAGAAATAAATAAATAATTATTGGGAATCAAAAATACATTTTTGGTGTTGGTGTTTGTCACGTTATCTCCCTCTTTTGCCTAAGAAAATTTTGCCTTATAATTTTTAAATACTGTCTATCAATCTTCTCTACTATTCCCAAAATATTCTCTTTAGCTTGGAAAAATCCAAAATACTTTTTAGTGTTAGGTGTTTGCGACACGTTATCTCTCTCTTTTACATAAGAAAAATTTGCCTAAAAATTCTCACATTTTGATAGCAAAAATCATATTTTGTAATGTTGTGGAGATGCCCAAACGTGGAGATGGTGTCGGTGACTTTGCCCTGAGAAGCAGAGGAAGAAAGATCCTTGCCATTGAGAAGCAGTGAAAGAAGAAAAAACCACAAAAATCATGTCCTATACTATTGTATCTAGTGTGGAGATGTCCGAACGTGGAGATGCATGAAAGTGGATGACTTTGTCATGAGAAGTAGAAGAAGTGATTTTGTCTCTATCTTTTGGGAATTGAAATGCTCGGGCAATGGATGGGGGCTTTTTAAAGAGGATGGGCGAAGAGAAATAAATAAATAATTATTCGGTTGAAAAAAATGTATAAGAATTACAAAAAAAAATCGACAAAGATAAAATCAAGAAGAAAATCCAAAAATTGAAAAAGACAAAAGGAAAGAGAATACAACAAAAATAGAAAACTGTTAGAATCTAGGAGAGAGGTAAACAAAATTTATTTTGAATTCAAAAGAGATAATCGAATAGAAGGGAAAATGGTCTAATATAAAAATATTAAACAATTGGAAAAAATGAAATAGTTTTTATTATCTAAAGTAGTTTAGTCATTTTTTAAACGAAAATTGTGGTGGATGGCTATATTTGGAATCCTAATTTCATAAAAGTCTATTATCAACAATATTTACATTTTTAGTATTAGTGATTTTTTTTTCCATTTTACCAAGATACTCTTATTCTATATAACTCATTTATTTCACAAAAATATTATTTATTCTTTTTTTATCTCTAGTTTATTATTTACAATTAATGCAATCATTATTTTGTTTCAGTCCAAATTTGTTTTTATATTCTTTTTTAATTAAATAAACAACTAATAAAAAAATAAGAATTATTTAGGTATCTTTTTCTTCCCTCGTTTTTCCTTTTTTTTTCTATTTTTTTCCACCATCGCTACCCACTTTAATCTTCACTTACTGCCTCTTTCTTTTCTTCCTCCCCTTTTATCTATCACCGTTTTGCATTAGATTTCACCATTGCATTGTGTTTCACCACTGCATTAGGTGTTTCGATCATCTAACTATTATTTTCCTCATTGTTTTTTCACCGTCTGCATTGGGTTTCACTGTCGTCGTCGTCTTCTAGTTTACATGGGTATTGTTATATTTCATTGTCATGCTACTGAATTTCAATTTTTCATATGCTTTTGCTAAATTTAGTTGATTTTCTTTTTCGTTGTAAATTACTAATACTGAATGCATCCATATTTTACGTAATGCTTATTTTTATGCAATATACGTTGCTACAATTTTAGTTATGTTTCTGCAATTTTCGTTCACAACCATGGGTAACTTTTATTTGTTGTCTACTAATATATACAATCTCTATATTATATATATACTCGCATAATTCTTGTCACTCATTTGAACATTCTGTACCAAATTTTATATATTATATACCATATATATATATACATATATATATAGATATATGTGTGTATATTGTTTTAATGAGCTTTGTATTATCCCTCTCATGTTTATGCTTACCAGAATATATTCCTTATATGTTATAAATATTCTACACCTGCACCTTTATTCTTATGCCAATATCAATATATACTACATATGTATTTATCATACCCACTCATTTAGCCTTTACATTTTCATACAGATAATCCATTAATTCCATACGTTTCTTCACTAAGTAATGATTTTAGTACTTCAATATTTCTTGTACGCATTGTATATGATGGTAATTGGAATGACCAAGAAAATTATGTGAACTACAGGGAATCGAAAATCATGTTTTATGTTGGCATGTCATGGGCGTTCTTTATAAATGCTATAAGGCATAAGTTAGACATTCAAGGTAATATTGACACACCACACATATTTGCATGCATTGGATCGTCCAATTTCCTTAGAAAGGTTATTAAATTTACCGATGACAAGGACGTTAGTTGGTAATATAACATTTTGAGTGTTGGGGTTGTACGAGGTTGTTCCTTAATTATAGACAGTGACAATATATCTAGGTGTTTGGATCATCTACCTCTTATTTCCTCCAGCAACAGTAATGTTGTATCTGAAAATCAATTTCATCATTCCATTGATTTCAGAGGATAGATGATAATTTTCATATTGAAGTCGATGACAAATTTTTAGAGGAAGATTAATTTACAAAATGTGTTTCGTGTCATTGCCATTAGGGAAAAATTTCAATCCAAGACAATAAAATTGAATCCCCAAATTATGATTTTAAACTGCCTAGTTGATGATTGTCAATGGCAATTTCGTGCATCATTTTTTTTTTGCAACGTTAGAAGTGAAATGTGGATTGTTAAGACGTTTGTAAAGGTACATACATGTGATCTTGATACTTTATTAACTGGTCATAGACAAGCAACATTTTCTGTTATTAAGGAGTGTATTAAAAGTAAGATTACGATTTCTAGTAGTGAATTAAGTAATTTACAAGACGTTATCTCCTTTATTTGCTCCAAACACGACCTTAATATTAGCTATCAAAAAGCTTGGCGTGCTAGGGAAACTGCATTAAAAGAAATCAGAGGATCACCAGATGACTCATATGCTTCCCTTCCATCATTTGCACATATGTTGAAGGAAAAGAATTCAAGTATATCAAATTCGTTTTTTTTATCTAACGTTACATATGAAATTTATTATACTAGTATGAATTATATAAACTTTTGTATGATTTTAATAAATCTCTATGAACTATTAATAGGATGAGTATCGTATTCTCGTAGGTACTTTCACCAGTTACGAACTAGACAAAGATGACATGTTCAAATATTTTTTCATGTTGTTGTCAGCTTCTATTTCTGATTAGCTACATTGTCGTCATGTTCTATCTGTTGATGATACTTTTTTTAAGAATAAGGATGTCGGCACCTTATTGGCTGCTTGCACTTTAAATGCAAATGAACAGATATTCCCATTGGTATTTCCTATTGTCGATTCTAAAAACGATTTGTCATGGGAGTGGTTTAGCTTACACTAGTCGTTGGTGATACAAAAGATTTGGTCATTGTTTCAAATCGACATAAAAGTATAGCAAATGGTATTGAGAAGGTTTTTCCCAAGGTTTTTTAATTGTATATGTATTTATCATTTATTAAAAAATTTGAAGTTAAAGTATAAGCATAAGTTGGTTGACTCTCTATATATGTCATGTGTCATGGCGTATAATGTCGTTGAATTCAAATTTTACACGAGACAATTAGAGTTATCTACAGGAGGCATTCGTAAAGAATTTGAAGAAATTGGATTTGATAGGTGGTCACGTGCATATGCACCTCGTAGACGATATAGTGTTATGACCACCAATATAGAAGAAATTGGATTTAAATTGCCAGTTTCTTCTATGTTGGAAGTTATTAGAATGATGTTGCAGAGTTGATTTTCCACACAAAAACAATGTTAATTTTCAAGTTACCTTGTTTACCAAACATACTGAACACAAGTTGAAAGATTTGGTTAAGGGTGGCCAGACAATGCAATTAAGTATTCATACCATTTTGAATTCTCAACAATATTTTAGTCATACTTAGTATGAATAATATATTCGCATTCTGTAACAGTCTTCCTTTCTGTTTAAGTTTTATTGCCCTTTTATCAAGTCTTCATTTTTTTCTAGGTGTA
This sequence comes from Telfairia occidentalis, assembly GCA_026257165.2. Classification (NCBI taxonomy): domain Eukaryota; kingdom Viridiplantae; phylum Streptophyta; class Magnoliopsida; order Cucurbitales; family Cucurbitaceae; genus Telfairia; species Telfairia occidentalis. Next base: position 557,433 of record JAOANK020000029.1, on the reverse strand, counting down.
TCCAGTCAATAATTTTCTTTACCATGTTATCCATGAGACGAAATAATATGATGTAGATTTATCTAATCGTAGTTGCAATTGTCAGTTGTGGGATCTTCTTGGAATTTCTTATTCTCATACATGTTGTATTAACTAATAAGCACTTATTTACTCAAAGTTATGTTGCAAAATCCTATTCTAACAAGACTCTACGATTATATATAGCGGATCAATCAATCCATTCGGTGATGAGAGTTCTTGAAATATTCCAAACGATATCAAGAACATAAAAGTGCTCCCTTCCAATGTCAAGCGGTTTGCTGATCGACCAAAGAAAGTAAGGATCCCTTCAACCATGGAGTTTAAGAAGCAAGTTAAATGTGGTCGTTGTGAACGTATCAGACATCATAGGAAGACTTGCAAATATTCTCTGACCTAGTAGATTTTTAATTTTTGTTCAATTTGTCACATTCATTATATTTTCAGCATGTAGTTTTTTTCATTTTAAACATTTTTTATTTTTATAACTACTTAAATGGAAAATAAGAGTTTGATCTATACTTAATGAGCATAAATCTTTTATACTATTCGTACTTGTCAAGATTATTCATACGTGTTATTATTGAGTTGTCATTTCAATATAGAAATTTATCTATATGTAGTATGTTATTTCGATCTATCATTTTGGGAATGAAATTTCGCTATATGTAGCATGAATTTGCCATCTATCATTCATACCTAATAGATATTATTCATACTTGTCAATATTATTCATACGTGTTATTATAAGTTTTTGTCATTTCAATATAGAAATTTCTCTATATGTAATATGTAATTTCGATATATTATTTTGAACTATCATTGAAAATCCTTTTATACCTGCAATCCTCATTATTATATAAATTTCTCTATGACATAATCGTAAATGTTTTTAACCTACTTTAGTTTGTCGAGTCACTTTAGCTTTCAACTATATCATGTAAATTTTCATACCTACAATCCTCTTTTTATATTTTCATATTGTTTCGAGTATTTATTCATACATCTATTACAAATATTGAATTCCATCCATAGTCGATTTTCATAAATCATAGATAAAGCATTCCTGGAAATTATATTCAAACATGTAATCATTATTATAAAATAAATGACATTAAACATCATTACTAAACATTCAACACGCTACAAAAAAATAGTAGTATCCAATAACTAAACATTTAACACAAGAAATAAAATTTTAAATTTGCGACATTAAATTAAATGACGGAGTATTAAATTCAGCTGGAGTTGACACTTGTTTGTTTATTTTTTCTTCTGCTGATCTAAATTTTTTTTGTGAAGGGTGACCTCAAAACTTTTGATGGCATTACAACCCTTCGTTCACTTCTTCTTGTTTATGCCACCTGTCTATTTTCTTTATTATTTGTACTAGTTTTTCCAGACATCATTTCATCCTTTAGAAAAGGTCTTAACCCTCTAAACTGTATGATATAACAAGTACATATAGAAATGACAAAGAAAATTACAATCTTTTATTATTCGCACGACCTATAAAATTCATATTTTTACATACTGCATGTACGTATCTATCACTTGTGCTAAAAAGATTTGGTTGTCGTCTTGCATCAATTTCCTACATTATAAATAATAATTTCAATTACACAATATACAGTACAAGCATATCACATATATACTATGTATTCCCCTGTCATATGAGATATATTTTTTATAATAGAATCAAAAGTTTTAAATATACTGAGATTCATAATTACAATTTATCCAACATTCAGATGTTTCAAATTAGAATGATTTTCTCATACACAAAACAGTTATTTTCATCCTCAATTAGTATGATTAATAAATATACATACCTTTTTTACAGCTGCTTTCTTCACTATGTCGGTTACTTCTCGCAAGAATTTGGTAGATATAATCTCTTCTTTCAGTTTCACTTCTTTCAAAAAGTTTTCCTTCAATTTTGTTTAAAGTAATTTATAAATAATTACAATACAAGTTATGAATTCAATTGATTAAAATCATGTATACATGTCATCAATGATGTTCCATCTGTTCCGCTCCATCTTGTGGTTCACTGCCACCTCCTTCCATTCTACTAATGTTGCTTCTTTCTCCATTTTCATTTTCTCCCTTTTTTGGTTCATTATCTTGTTGTTCATTTTCTTCCTTTCTATTATTTTCCCCCTCCTCTCCCATCCCCCCTCCATGTCCACCATCTTCTCCCACTTCTTCCATCTCTCTTGTTTCTTTGTCAAACAATTTTTCAGATTACCCACCCCATTCAATAGGACATCAATTTTCGGGTCCAATGCTTCAAAAATTTTCTTCATTCTTTCCTCAAACTCCAAAAAGAATGTAGGAATTATCGCGTTGCAACAGTCTGGCTGTTGTATGACGATCCTACCTCATTGTTATTTCTTGATGGTCTTGCCTCTTCAACAATCTTCTCCTTCCCTTCACTGAAATGACTTCATCTTCCTTCAGATTCATTTTAAATATTTCAAACTTCAATAACATTCAACAACGTAATTCATGCACTGTACGATTAATTTAAACATAGAGATTAGTAAGAAGATATATAATGAATTCAAACTTACATCATCATTGTCAAAGATTTTTGCTGTGAGTTCCTTCCATTCTGGCTGAACATTCGTTGCCCAATTCTTCATTTTTAGTACCCCTGAATTGGCCATTTTGGCATAACAAGTGTTCTCCGAGCTAAACATGGGTATGCACTCGTATGCCCAAACTATGAGTGCCTAAGGAAATCCTGTCAGCCCAACTATCGAGACCTCTGGATTTTTTATTGATTTTTTTATGAATCTATTGTAATGTTATTTACCAAATGCCCCCATGGGTACTGCTAAACCTTTTCATCATCGTCCAGCAAATATAAGTACAGGGACTCTAAACCAGCCCCTATTTGTTTTCCAAGTATGAAGTTGGCAAGAAGGTGTAGCTTTGCCACCTTCACTTTATCCTTCTTTTCACTTCATCCATCCTATTAAAGAGGCTTAGAATGTCAGACCTATTCATTGGTTTGTTTCTTCAAAATATTTTCTTACAGACCTACCTAGAAATCTCTCAGTATCAATTTCTAGTAGCTCACCACAATTCAAACCTGTAATTCTCTCAAAATCGTCTATGGAGAATTGTACCACTCGTCCTTCAAAATTAAACCATAGTTCATCAACTTTTTATGGTTTAATTTGCCTCCTAATGATGTGGTATAATATTTGACTTGGGAACTTTCTAATCTTAAGATCCTAAAAATTACCTAAGCAAGTATTTATAGATCTTATGAGGTTTTTATTGCTCAATCTCTCTTTGATTTGTTTTAGGACCTCCAATCGTCCATATATCATCAATTTTTGCATGCTTGACCATTTTGCTCTTGGCAACAACAATGGTGCACCATGTATCTGTTGGGGTTGATGCCCTAAACCTTCGTGGTCTTATAATTTTATTCAAATTATTTATTTAATAAAATAAGAGTTATT
>JAOANK020000029.1:515006-525085 GCA_026257165.2 Telfairia occidentalis | reverse complement strand
GTAACTATATGCTTAAGCTCATTAGAGTGGTCACTTCTACACTGATTCGAATGAATATTCAAAAAGATATTTTTTTAAAGAAGAAAAAAAAAACAACTTTGATTCATTAGTTGGCCATGATTTATGGAGGTGGTGGAAATGCAATTGAGTGGAGCAAAATGAGAGTGGGTCTTATATCCACACATTTCACTAACAAACGCCTTCCATTCCACACCTCATAACTCATAGTACTCGAGAAATATCCACTTTTTCTAATTCCCCCAAATTTCTCCAAATTCGAACGAAAAAAAATCTCCATACATTTTAAAAATAAAACAAAAAACAAGAGCCCCCCCACCCATTGGCCTGGTTTATTCATCTCCAATGGCACTCGTCGAAACTTGTATACAACTGAGCAGCGCCGCCGTCATGTGCGCCACCACTTCCAGACCCAAATCTCATCCATTTTCTTCAAATTATTACCAAAGGACAAGCCTGTCCCTTCAACGACTAAACAAATTACCCACTTCCGCCACTTTCGGAATCAGGTTGTTGACTCCTTCGACATTCAGAAAATCGTCCCCTGTTAGCTGTAAAGCTCGTGGAGCCGTTGACGACGGTTAGTCACTCACTCCTTTAGGCTTCATCCCTTTTCTTTTTCTGCCTTGTGAGGTTTGAAAATTCAATTTTTTTTTAATTGAAAAAATATATATATATATATATTGTAGTGAAGGAGGTGACAGAGTCGAACTGGAAGGATTTGGTGGTGGAGAGTGAGAAGACGGTGGTGGTAGAATTTTGGGCGCCGTGGTGTGGGCCATGTAAGATGATTGAGCCAGTGATTAAGGAATTGGCTGAGGAATATGCAGGTAAAATTGTGTGTTTGAAGCTCAATACAGACACCAGCCCAAACGTGGCCTCAAAGTATGGGATTAGGAGCATTCCCACAGTTCTCTTCTTCAAAAATGGACAGAAAAAAGAGAGCGTCATTGGCGCTGTCCCCAAATCCACTTTGTCTGCCACCATTGACAAGTATCTCCAGCTTTGAACCATCCAATAATTCTTCTTCTTCTCCTCCTTCTTCTTCTTCTTCTTGTATATGTATACTCTTGTTCTGTAAAAATGGAAAACTCTCCTCGTTTCATCAATCTTTCTTCCATTCTTGTTCCTCTTCTAACGACTTGTTCTTGTTTGTGTATGTATTTGGAACTACTTGTGTTTTTTTCTCTTGTGGTGGGAAAATGTTTAATGTTATTCACTACGCGCGAATTTGCTGCCTGTTTGTGAAATTGAGAACAATCATTTGTAACCACATTCAATGAAGTTTTCTCAAAGTTCAAAGATTGAGCCCTACTAACCAAATTATGATGATATTGTTGGGACAAAGTTTAATTGATTTAAGCACACGAATTACTACTCTATAATTTTTGGAGTTCAACAATTTTGGAAATGAAGATTGAATAAAAATTTCTTAAAACTAAATAATAACCAGAAAATGGAAATACTGTCTTTTCTAACAATTATTAATGATTAACTCCAGTTTTAACACCTCACTTGGTTTGAAAGGTAACCTTAAGAAATAAAGATTTAATCATAAGTTCGTAATCGATACTTGCATTACTCAACAGTCAACACTGAGTTTTTTTTTTTTTTCTCTTTTCCGTGAGAATGATTAGCTTAAAAGAATAAAAGGTTCTTTTGTGGAAATATTTAGAATGGTGGGATCAGAATAATCATCTTTCTGATTTCTTCTCTTCAATTGAAGTATTAGGGATAAACAAATCATTTCCATGTTCCATAAATTCCAAATTTCCTTCTGCAATATCGTATCCGTAAATACCAACAAGAACCTAAAATTTTTTACCAGCAAGAACCTTCATATAGATTGAATGCCAAGACCAGAAGGGGTCAGCCTGATTTTGCTTTTCATGTGGTCTGTTTCTAAATTTAGCAACTGGGTCCCCTTTTAGTTCCCCAAAACTGTAGGAGATCCACTTGATTTGTTGTTTTTTTTTTTTTTAGTACTTTCTCAAATAATTCATTCACCTGAATTGAAACTTCCTTCAGTTAGCACTCTGCAACCCATTTTGGATTTCTTCCAAATGACCAAATTCCTTGAAAAGCATAACAAAACCCAAAATGCTATGAACAAAGTAGATAGTGAAAATTGCTAAAAGGCCAAATATTAGAGGGGTAAAAAAAAACTATAGAAATAGACAGGTTACATTTGAAATCACAGAAAACCTGCCCCCCTATCACCACCACCAGCCGTCAGACTTTCCTTTTCGTATAATATAAAAAGCAAACAAATCGGTACAAAGTGTGAATCATTATGTCCCCGTACCTGTTTTGCCATGCGGTGCCTGCCATCTCTCGCAGGGCCATCGCCCAATTCTGCATAATTTGAATGCTGCACAAGCAGCGGAGATCAAGCACCAAACCATATATAATCATCCGTATAATGGCTTTTCTTCACGGGGATGGCTTCCAGTCAAATTGGAGATTACTAAAGCCATTTACGGCTCCCAGTCCACTTAGAAGCTGGTTTCCCAAATCCTGCGGTTGCCCATTCATGCTTTGTTCTCGAGCAAGGGAAGCCATTCCTATTCGTCCGTTCATAATGGAGTTATTTCCCATTACCGTCCTCATTCCATTGACCATGGCGGCAGGCTGCCCGAGCCCACTCCCCATTGATCCATATCCACCACCTCCCATGCCCGAGCTACCGTTGGTTGTTCCGTTCCCCGCTATACAAGTCCCATTGTTGAGACCTGTATTGTTTGTAGGTATGACCCCATTCACATTTTTCAGATCATTGACCAGCGAACCAACACCAACCAGACTTGTTGGGCCGTTCATTTGACTGTTCATCATCATCTCTTGTAAGATCTTTTGAACGGAGGACGGTGTATCACTAGGATCAGCATCTCCAGATAACGCAGGTTGTTGCATGGAGATATTTGCGGGAGAATTAGCAGCACTCATTTGATTGGAATTCTTCACAGCTGTATGCGATGGTTGTGAAAGATTGTTAGATGATGAGGGAGTAGGTGACTGGAATGTAGAAGGGTTCGATTGTGTAGGAGGAATTGTACTGGATGAACCAGGAGATGGAATCTGAACAGAACTTCCCCCATATGAGTTGCTAGCATTAGCCATAGAGTTCTGCTGTCTGGAGTTCATAGAATTCTGGTGAAGAAGCCCGACAATGGTGCTCGCTGAGTTTGATGTTGAAGGTTGGTTGACGGTGTTATTTACACTGGTCACACCATTGCTACCTGTAAGCTGCACTGCAGAACCCTGAACGGAACTCTGGTTATTATTTGAGTGTTGGGCCATGGATGATTGCTGTTGCTGGTGCTGTTGCCGCTGCTGCTGCTCGTCAGAGACTTGAGCTTGATTTGTAAGACCCGATGATGAACTAGTCCTCCGAGGAAACTTGGCTAGACTATCTGATTTGATAATACAAGAAGCATTCAGTTATGTATTAAGGAACAGTGAGACCATTCAAACGCCACAAAGATAACAATCAAATTGGACAGTGGGAAAAAATAGCTGCTACCTGCTAACGTATCATATCACATAAAATATCAATAACAACAAACATATAATTTTTTCAAACTTTTTTGGTCCATCTTGCTTCTGAAGCAAAACACAGAAGATGACCCATTGAAAGTATACAAACTTCAATTAGGAAGCTTCAAATATTTCTCCCTGACAATCTCTCTCACTACAAAATGAAGGAGCCTTTCCGATAACTTAAACAACAAAAGCTGTCTTTATTTACTTCTCTATCTGTCCATCATACCCTCAAGTTATCCACTTCAAATTTTGAAACAGTACATTACTTTACTAATGACCTAAAGTTACAACACAGAACACCATCCTACGGTTATTCTACTAGACAATGGGTTCAAACTTTCAATCAGCATCACAATGACCATTAAACAATCACTTGATCCTAAACATTTCGCAGCAAAAATGCATGGTGTATTTAAATATCCTAAGATAGGCATTATTATTTTGAACCTACGATCTCAAAGAGGTGTTCTACAACTTGTTTCATTCATCAACTTCTTGAGTTAGAAAACTGTGTTATCAATGCATATAATAGTTTATCAGCGGAACTACAAAACTGGCCCTGGAAAGCTGCTAGAAGATCATAGAACAAAAACATCATCAAGATTCTACTTACCCATTGGCCCAATCCCTGTTTCTTTGCTGTAATCAATCAAGTCCTTCATGCTATTAACCACTTCAGATATCTGAGGAGCCAAAAATGAAAAAAAGCCACAAGACAAGAAGGAAAAAAAGATCAAAACTTAGATACATACATGTAAAAACGCTTCAGTTTTAGTGCCCGTAAAATAAACAGCTGAAATATATCAATGAATCAATTGGTTACATTATGTTCGGTAAGAAATGAACAATTGCAAGTGAAAATTATTCAAAAATGTATTCCATAACTAAACATCACTAAACTTCAAAAACAGAACCATCGCCACACATTCAAAGTGGGGCACAAAATAATCAGATTCAGCAAACATTAGGCAAATAAATACGCAGATATAATATCACAAATTAAGCAGCTAGTTCATATAATTTATGAAATTTCAACAATATTCCAACATAAACCAGAAGAAGTATTTAGGGTCTCCATGATCCATCCAAAGAATTAATTATTTGGACTTGGAACAGGTAGCTAAAACAGCCTTCTTAATATGTGGAAAAGCTGTATTTAGGTGAAGGTAGAGGGAGTTTCATCTTCCGTGGAGGAATATAAACTTATATGAGCATGAGGATAGCACAATATTTGAACTGCTGAACAAGGTGAGATGATTAACAATGTGAACCCAGAAAGCCAGGAAATTTTCAAACTTAAAATAAGTATTCAGAACCTCATGAGAAGTTATATTCAAGAAAAAGAAACCTAAGGAAAGGAACCATTTAATAGGATCTATCCAATGAAAAACAATATTCAAATACAATCCATTCATATTAAAACTGAGTATCTAGGAGAGAGATACATTAGATTACCCATCTTCTACATGAGTCAAAAGAAATACCAAAATCTAAAGGCTTCACATTTTTATACCAACAGTAAGTAAAACAAATTAATTATATATCGAATATCTTCAATACCCGGGACTTGGTAAAATCAGACCAAACCTATATACATAGGCGAAGAACCCTCATCTACACAAAACTAACCCAACCTATCAATCATAGGCTAATAGCCACCCAAGTACAAGATAACAATACGGATTATAAATATTACAGATCATAGAAATAAATAGTGTATTTTTTAAATAATACTGATATTCATTTGTCACTGAATGCCCACAACCTTCCAACTTTTTTATTCACAACACCACAAATTGATGTAGATTATTAATTACCTGAAGACAACGCACGTATCTCTTTGTATAGCCCAAGTCATTTACCAGGGGAACTTCCAAGGCTTTAGCTAATTGTCGCGCTGAAGCCACAAACCTATGCACAATTCATTAAGGGCTTGAAAAAACTTGAAAAACATAATTAATTTCAAACAAAGTACATAAAAATAAGTGTTAACCAGATTGATATACTTCATCAAAACAATAAAAATGTGAAGATTTATATGTGTAGTTTATAAAAAATATCTACAAAGTCCAACTTTTAAAGAAGCCCACGTAGGCCCATTATATTATATTAGGCCAACCATCTTATAGGTTTATGCAAAACAAAAATCAAGCCTCATTTGGTTATATACAAATCTCAACAAACAAAGAATGAGTGGCAAACCAATTCCCTTGTCATCAGTAAATGAATACTCAAAATAATTTCAGAATCACAATGCACATTAGAATTCAACCCCGGAGTAGTTGATAAGGGATGAACTAACTAACTAAAATATGTTTATAGAAAAATGTTGTAAAGATTTAAGGAAAAAAAAACCTGTATAGAAAAGTCAAAGCAAAGGTCTTATAGCATTAGAAGAAACAAATCATGATTCTACTGAAACCACTTGCTAAATGATCCCCGACTGAGAAGAGCAAAACGTAAAGACCCAATGTCAAGAGGGGAAAAAAGGGCCTGGGAGCGTTTCCATATTTCAAGATGTTAATAATAGTGTCAGAAAATCATAATAAAGCTTTACATGCACAGGCAGAAGCAAACACATAAGGTATTTGTTAAAAGAAACATGCATGTTGAGAATGACGTACATGTTACAATTACTTTGCAATTCAGGAGTTGATAAATTGGATGATGCGTTTTGAATGGCAGACTGGTACTTTTGAGCTGCTGCCCCAAGTTGACTAACCTGCATAAAGAGGGTAATAACCGTCAGTCAGGGATAACAGGCCTTAATAGTGACAATTACAGAGATAATTTTACAAATAACCGTGTCAATTTAAATGCAAGCTAGTGCTTTTCTGGAGAGAGAAGTATGAGCCTGAGATTTCAATGTGTTACAAGATGAAGTTATACCTGAGGTATCAATAATCTCCTAGGAATAAGTTCTTCGTGGCGTCGAGCACAGAATTCCCATGAACATATCTGAAAGGAATAATGGGTGGAAAAATATCATGAACTGATTATTGCCTCCGGAATCATAAAACTATATAAATTGCTGAAAGCACAACCACGCATGAGCAGACACAAAAAATGGGAAAAAAGTATCTTTCTACACAACCTTAAGGTCTGGAGAAAAAACAATTCGAAGTTGGCCATCACGAACAACACGAAGTTGCTCAAAAACACTTTCCTGTATTGCTTTTGCATAATCCAGGACAATCTGACCAGAAGCATTATGGTACTCACGAGGCATATCAAGATAAAGTAATTCCTCCATAGTACCACTTTCATACTTGATCTTAAAAAGCCTGGGAAGTACTTCAGCAGTAGCTTCTGAAATAACAAAAAGAAAATTGGATTCCATCAGGACCAAAAATCTGCTAGAAAGAACCTTCAAGAAGCACTAATGAAAGGGCTCGGCAAAAGCTAATAAAACTGGGCATTCAACAGAAAAATTAAATTTCAACCAGCAGGCATGGTAACCGAACCTACCAAAACCACGCCCAGGCTTGCGGTTGCATATTTCACAATGCCATACATCCTGAAAATTTCAAAGAAAATGGTGTTCATATTGCATCAACAATGAAATGATGACAAGTAAATCGTACTTCAAAAAATCTATGTTTGAATGATTATTCCAGAAAATTAAAGCACAATAAATATTATATATTATTACACGAATCAAGTTCCATCAAAAATTTCTACTGCTATGATGCCAACTAATATAAGGATAACCATAGTGGATCTTTCCTAGCAGCAGACCTGAGGAAAAACTCCAGTTGTCTGTCGCCCACTTCCATACATGGAAACACACCACTTCTTTTTGGCATGAGGTGCAAAGTACTCGTTAACAAATTTCCTCCAGAAATCTATGTTGTTGTCCTACAAACAAATTAGACTTATCAGATAGCCATCCCCTCAGTCACAACATAAGATTCAAAGCAACATATTCTTACTTCAGGTCTGTGTTGCTGCTGATACATGTAATGAGTCAGACGACGAGCACACATTCCAGGTTCATATCCTGGTTTTACAGGAGATCTCAACGGCAGGTTCTGCTGTTGAAAATGTTGTTGCAATTGTGGCCGCTGCGGCATACTTTTTAAGAGGTGTTGTTGCTGATGTTGATGCATTTGCAAAATCCTGTGTTGTTGCATTAGATTCATTTGGGTAGCCGCTGCCTGAGAGGACTGTCTAGACATATGGAGTAACTGCTGTTGCTGCTGTTGCTGCTGCTGCTGTTGATGCAGAAATAATGACTGGTCCGATTGTTGGGGTTCCATTTTTACTGGTGCCAAACCTCTCAGTGATTGAAGTCTTTGCGGTTCCAATTTCACTGGACCAAGATTTCTCAATGTCTGCAAATGCTGCTGCTGCTGCTGCTGTTGCTGTCCATGTTGATCATTGCTGGTCATTTGAGGCTCCAACTTTACGGGTCCAACACCAGCCAACCCTCGAATTGCTTGAAATTGTTGTTGTTGTTGATTGCTTTGGAGAGCAGAAAACTGTTCCATCGACTGTTGACTATGTTGGAAGTTCTGGGGTTCAAGTTGTTGTGACTGCTGCTGATCTGGTAACAACTGGCTACTAGAAAGGTTAGAAAATTGAGGATTCTGACCTTGGACAGATGAAATAGGGTTTGCCATATTTGATGCTACGAATGAAGATGAAGGATTATTAAAGCTCATTCCATTGCCAACACCAGAAAGAGGGCCTGACTCCGCACCAGGGTCAATACCACCAGGGTGGCTACTGCCAGGACATGGAAGTCCAGAATTAGGAGCCCCATTTCCAAATGATTGATTAAGGAGAGATGACACATTGGACATATTACCAAGCATATTCATATTATTGAACTGACTGCGGGGTGATACAAGTGAAGAAAAGGCTGCCTGAGAAGGCAGCAGACCACCTTGAACTCCCAGTAATCCAGAATTAGATCGCAGAAGTGAAGATGAAACAGACTGAGCACCACCTATAGGAGTGGGTGGCCCCGATGTTACCATCTTTCCCAATCACAAGCTAGAATCACTCGCTAAAGAAATAGAAACCTACCTTAAAAATGAATACAGTTAATCTGCGTGGAAAACTGAAACTAAGCTCAACTCAGAGAGCATTCTTCCCAATACCCAACCCTACAGGCTACAGGTTCATTATTGTGCAACGATTGAAATGGATAAGTTTTGAGCCTGAGCATGTTGTATTCAATTTTTCCAAACACAAGCCAGAGACCAAAGAAAATCGAAACGAAGGACCACCTTTTGGTTCGGACCATTATAGAATCGCAGTGTCTTCCAGAGAGGATCAAACTTCGCTGCTCCGTATGAATCTCTGTACAAAAACTTTGTCAGATCCACTTTAAATTCAACATTAAGAAGAAAAGCAAATACTACAACCAAATCACAGGCTTAGGCCCCGAACCTGATTGATAATCATAAATTGATCAAAAGAGCTCGAGACTAACTTAATTTTTTTATTAAAAAAAAAAAAATTAAAAATCTCCAAAAAGAAATCCAAATCTCAAACCCCACACCCCTTAAAAAAAAGGGTAATTAGAATAAAGAACCTGTTAAGCAATTGAATAAAAACTTATCAATAAAGCTTATGTTCAGCACTCCAATGAACTCCCATGCGTAAAATCCCCAAGAAAAATTCAAGACGCGGAAAAATGAAACTTTACAACACTCTTACGCAATCCCTGCCTATATGGCGGAAAAGAAAGCAGAGAAGTGGTAAAACTGACAGACAAAAAGAACTCGATCAAGGACAAAATCAAGGATCCAAAACGTGAAAGGAGTGAAACAACATCTTGCAGTCGTATCAACTTGAAAGAGAAATTAGGAGGTCTGAATGGAAGACTTTAGAGGACTCACCAAGAAGTGAATAAGAAAAGGTGAAGTTCTCGGAAGCCCGAAAATATCAACGAAAGAACATAAACAAGAGACCCAAATTGACTCAATTGTCGAGGTCTGAGGTATCAGTAATTGGGGTCTCCTTCGTCCCTACCCTTCTCCTCCTCCTTGTTGTTCTTCTTCTTCTTCGTGAAACTGATATTCGAATATGTCAGCTGAAGCTTAGAGGCAAGGATTTCAGAGTCTGTGAACTCATGGAGGGATTCTCCCACAGTAGGCACGCCCTGTTTCTCGCTGTAACTTAGAGAGAGAGAGGGAGAGACTGTGTCCTTGCGGACGTCAAAATTGTATTGGATCGGATTGAATTTTCTTCATTCCTTCTTCCCTTTATTTTTTTTTTTTTAAACCTTCACTCTCTCTCTCTCTGTAGGTTCTGTGACTGCGAGAATTGAAGTCAAATGTTATTCTTCTTTATCGCTTATGCATATAATGTACAAATCATGTATGCGAATGCATCCCATTTTCTACCCATCCATGCTGCGCGTGGGATTGGATCTTAGGTTTCGCTCCGGTGATCCAACAACTCCCCTTCTTTCTCACTTAAATTACAACAATGCCATCACTCTTTTGCTTTTTTATTTCTAAAATCCTGTCAAAAAAATGTCATTTTCTTTTTCAAAATACAAATCC
>JAOANK020000029.1:485288-500512 GCA_026257165.2 Telfairia occidentalis | reverse complement strand
CCCCTTCCACTTTCCTGCATGGAAAGGCAGAAACAATGATGAAAATGGAAAGGGGCAAAGGGGTGAGATCGAAGCAGCAAGGAAGGAGAACCGAGGGTGGGGTTAGGGTAATAGTGAAGAGAAGTGGGGCACTTAGATCTACAACAAAAAATTAGTACAAAAAAAAATTGAAATCAAGGGTAGGGTTACCATTTTTCTTTCTGACAAAGGGGGAGATGAAGAGGTGCGAGAGAGAAAATAGAGTTCTGGTTTGGAAGAAGGAGAAGACGAAGAAGGGGAGGAGAAAAGAGGGTTTTTACCTAGATTCGGAGAAGAGAAAGAGGAACGCACGATGAAGGTTACGATGGACACAGTGGCTTGGACAAAGAAAATGGCGTTTCTTTTCAAAAACCATTCGTTCAGAGGTCGAAGGAGAAGAAATGAGGCAGCCAAGCGTGCGTTGAGAGAAAGGGAAACAAGACAGTCGTGTGAGGTGAGAGAAAGGGAGGTGGTGATGCGTGAAGAGAGAGGAAACGAGGCAGCCATGCGTGAGGAGAGAGGAAACGAGGCACCCATGCATTGAGAGAAGAAAGGAGACATCAATGCATGAGGTGGGGAAGAGTGAAGTGAGAGATAATTTGTTTTGGGGAAGGAGTAAGAGGGGGATTGTGGGGGGAGTAATTTGGTTTGGAGGGAAGGAAAAAAAATATTGTGGGGGACTAAGTCCACCCCACCCAACTCCTTGGGCCAAATGGGGAGTGGGCCTCCCCCCAAACAGGCCCTAAAATATATATGCAATAAGGTGGCATTACGTCGAAGTCCTACTCTTAACATTGGTGTGAGCTCTGCCACATACACTGCGACAATAAAGTTAGTGCAAATCATCAATCTTTATTGGATTAAGAAACCTTACATTTGTGTGATTCCCTTTAAATAGGGAATGAGAGGAGGCCAATCAGAGCTTCTCCCGCTTCCAAGTCACGGCTCGAGCCCTTGCTGGGAGGGTGGCCCAAAGAGGGGTAGGGGGGCTACACCTCCCTCGACCTAGCTTTCCTCTCACCGAGCCATTTTATTTATTGTTTTTGTATAAGAGACATTTTATTTTTCTCTGTGTTCTTAGAGCCTTCTCTTTTAAACTCAAAACCCTAAACGAATTATAACATACTATTCCTCGTATAAATTTTAAAAGTCACCACACTCATGAAATCTTAGATTGCTTCAAATTCAAAAGTCACGAAATTTATTTTAAAAGTCATGAAATCTATTTTCATCAAAGTGGCTCAAATTCTCAAGCAACGCACGACTTGGAAGATACTGCGAGAATGTTCATTCACTTATTCTAGTCTATTGTTCATTTTTGTTCTATTTCTGTTTCTTAGATTTAAATATTATAATTTCTTACTATTCATCAAACTTTTTTATAATTAAACTTTTATTACAGATTCCCTTTTTTAAGTTGTCGTTGCTATTAGAGAAATGATTGGTGATAGAGTTTTAGTCATAAAAATTATCCTAATAATCTTGAAGATTTCCTCAAGTTTGTAAGTTTAAATTACAAGTCTCTCTCTTTATAGGTTCTTAAATGGATAAGATAGTAAATTTAATTTGATATTGAATTGAAAATTGGACATTAATGTATACAAACATAATAATAATTATTTTTTTGTTATTATTGGGTTTGAAGTTAGTTATGTTTTCACTTGCTTTCTTTAATTATTATTTGTCAATTACTATTTTTCTCATTCTATTACAAGTTTAACATTTTTCTTAATTTTTTTTTCAAGAAAATATATGAAAATATAACATAATTATGTTTTAAGCTTCGTAATATACACAAATTTATTTTCATAAAACAACTCTAATAGATTATTAAATAAATTTTACTTTCATATATAATAGGAGACAATTTACTAATAATTTTCCACAAAACTTTTTGTTTTTCAAAAAAATATATGAAAATATAAAGTATATCTATTTTTTAGGCTTTGTAATATACAAAAATTATATAAATTTAAAAACAATGTTATTAATTTCAAACAATTTCTTTCCACAACTAATGAAACAATAAATAAATTTTACTTTCATATATAATATAAAATATTTTAATTAAAATATAAATCAATAAACATTTTTTCAATCATTTTTTTTCTCTTTCATTACTTTTAAATTTCATGCTAAATATTTAATATTTAAATTCAATTAAAAAAATGTTCATTTAATTTGTAATTTCATCTTATACATTAAAATTCTAAAAATTTTAAACCACGTGCAACGCACGTGAATTCAATTAGAATATTCAAAAGTGAGGATGGTGGAAAAATATTTTTGGACAATTTGGACATTTTTTTTGACACTTTTGTCTCTTTTTCAATTTATTAATTTACAAAGTATGTTATTATTGATTAATTATAAATTGTTGGTGTTGATGATGAAAAGAAACCTAATCGAAGCTGCTTATGTGAATAACAAACCTAAGAACTGCAAACGTGAAAACCTAAATATGGGTTTTTTTTGCTTGACGTGGATCGTGGAATAACTGCAATGAATTTTGTGAAAGCTAGCTTTTTTTTTTGTTTTGAAAAGGGATAATGAAATCTGAGTTTTTTTAAAAGGGAAAATCTCAAGATTTTGCATAAAAAAAGAGATCATTATGGAAAATGAGATTTGCTTATGTTTTTTTGTTTTTTTATTTGTTAATTATATTCATTAAATAAAGGTTGTTAAGTAAAAAAATTATAGATTTGAGTCTCCATCTACGTGGCTCAGATATTTTTTAAATTATTTTGTATTGGACTATTTTGAACGTCGAATACAATTATGGTATGTGTAGATTCCAAAAATGTAAGCGTACGTAATTGGGTTTTGGAGATTTTTTTCTTAATTAAAAAATTTGGGTTTTAGATTCTAGTATAAATAAAAGGTATATATACATGTAAAGATCGTGAAAGTGGGGTTAAAACGTTAATAGACCCGCCAACTATATCCCAACTTCACACCCTTTCTCTCGTTCGAGTAACTTGGCCTAGGGCATAGTTCGAGCTTGCGAATTTCGGTCGTTCGAGTAACTCCGGTTAGGGCATAGTTGAGCTTCCGAATTTCGGTTTCAGAGATGCCTCGTCGCAGGGATGACGACGACGACGACATTGACGACGAGGAGGCAGAGTATGAAGAAGAGATGGAACAGCCTCTGGACGACGAGGAGGAAGAGGAAGATCGGTCGACTAGGAAGCGGAGGAGATCGGATTTCATAGACGATGTTGCCGAAGAGGATGAGGATGAGGAGGAGGAAGAAGAGGACGAAGATGATGAAGATTTTGGTGGCGGTGGTCGGAGGCGGCGTGCCAAGAGGCCCAGCGGTTCTCAGTTTTTGGACATCGAGGCTGAGGTCGATAGCGACGACGATGAAGAGGAGGACGACGCAGAAGACGGTATGTTCCACATTACTAGCTCTATGTTTTTATTGGTTTAATTAGTTCAAATTTGATGGAAAACGGGTTAGCGTATAATTTAAAGTGCGCTTAGGGTTTTTCTTTTGGCAATTTCATCAATATGTATTCAGTTTAGTGGTTATAAATGGTTGTTCTGAATGGGGCATGTCCTTATGTATATGCACATTTAGTCAATCCAATTGAATGGAGAATTAGGATGGTTATTAGGAGTTGAATTGCGACTCTTAGAATTTTAGAATACTTCGGTTTTAGTTTCTGGTACGTAATTTAAGCGTCGAGGTTTGGTTATTTGAATGGGGATTCGATATAGGATGGTTGTGTTGTGGCTGATTGTTTTTTTCAGTAATTTGGTGAAATGGCTGTAAGTCGTTTTTTTAATTCACTTTTAACAAAAAAAGGTACTCTTAATTCATATTTGAAAAACGAAAACTTACACCATAAAACTATTACTCCCTTTAGGTGCATACAAAGAGACTCTACCTATCACAAAATTTTTAGCTTACAATACGCGAATGCAAAATTATCCTTAGATCACTTATCAAACAACCATGAGCAACCAAAACTTATAACAAGATGTTCCCAAGATCTTCTTCTATATGAACCATGAAAAAAAGGCGTGAACTGTGTGGTTCATCCTCTGCCTTCATACAAAGAACACAACAAGTTGGGCTTAGGGTTGCCAATTTACCTTTAATGTGTAAATGCCATCGATCTATAGAATCCACAAGAAAGCATTCCCCTTTTTTGGACTTCTCGATCTCCAGAAAACATTCAGAAAAATTTTGATGTTCTAAGTGAATTCTTGAGTATCTCAACCAAAGATTTATCGTAATCATAGCTGTTGGATCCAACTTCCACTCCTATCAGGAGTTACCCCATCAATCAGTTCAAGTAGAACTCTGAGCTCCTCTATATTTCTCTCTCTTGTAAATTTCTTCTCACAACCGCTCTATGAGAATGAGTTTTTTCTTTCCAGTATTAAAGACTGGAATGTTTTTGTGTTGAGCAGCTGCAAAATAATAATAATAATAGAAGGGAGTGAACTGGAGTGTCGAAAGTTGGCTACCCACTTAATTTTCATTCCTAAAGATGTTCTTTTACCATTACCAACATTAATGACCTTAAGTTTTTGTATCGGGCCACAAATTTATGAAATGTTCGATCGATAATTCTTTGCACTACCACATTTCCTCTTATTTGTAGTGCCATTCACCCTTCCCATAAATGTGAGTCACCACCGTATGCCACAATTCACGAGGTTCTTTTGTGAATTTTTGACATTGTTTGGGTAAACAATCTTTAATTTTCTTCCCCAGGTTGCTACCATTTCCCAAGCCTCCACACTACACGGGCTTGGAAACGGTATCATCTTACTGAGTGATTTCCCTCCTTCATTACCTTCCGTAAAGCTCCTCATCTTCCTCTCAGTCTGAAGAACTATTCTCCTAGCTATGAGAAATAAGGGCATTAATGCAAAGGAAGACTTGAGAAAACTAAATTAAAAAGAGTTAACCACCCCCTACTGAAAGATGAAAAAATTTCCCATCATCTCAAAATTTTGAATACCTTGGTTTAAAAATTATATCTATAACTCTCTTGGATTGCTCCCCCTTACTGTATCTCAAAATAAGACACGGGAAGTGTCGTCTTTGCATATAATCTTTCAGGGTTAATGCTATGCGCTTTCTGTCAAACTACTACTCGTCTTTACCTAGGGTGACAAGGAGTAGGTTGTGTACGACCACAGAGCACTTCCAGATGAGGTTTAAGAATACAGGATACTTTGGTTCAGTAATCTTAATGCTTAGAATCATTGATAGTAACAAATGAAGTTACTACCAATTTTCATGAGAATGTACGTTATAAATAAGAAAATTTATATCACAGTTAACTGTAGTTGGATTTTTTATTTTGGGGGGGGGGTGAGAAACAGAAGTTATATTATTGAGAGAAATATATAAAAAAAAGAGGAAGAAGGCAGTCTTCTAAATGGCCCGTTCATAAAACATTCTCAAATTGGTAGTAATCAACTTCTGGTTTATTTTAGCATATCCGTCAATCTACCTGCCTCCAAAAAGTTATTAGTCAACTTTGTATTAGTTTTCACCTGCCACTGTAACAATTTGTTTATTTTAGAACTTTTTTAGGTAGCACAAATTAATGGTAAATGTTGGCAGCTAGTTGTTGCCCTGATGTGGCCTCGTATGGATTTGAAACTAAATACCTGTGCCTTTTTTTGTTTCCCCTACTTTTTTGACTTCCTTTTTCCTTTTAACAATCTTTCCCTATTCTTCACGAGCCATCTTCATTCTTGAAATGGTAAATGATAAACTGGCAGGAGGTTATTTTAGTGCTGTAGTGCATTCTTTTGGCAATGGTTCTCTCAGTGATTTTATGGGTCTCAATCAAATGAGTTTTCGTTTCACTGGTTTATACATGCTGACTATTCTATTAATATATGGGTCTATCAAATCAATAATTTCTTAATCATGCAGACTTCATAGTTGACAATGGAGCTGATATACCTGATGAAGATGAAAATAGAAGGATGCATCGCCGCCCATTGCTACCGCGAGAGGATGAACAGGAGGATGTTGAAGCACTTGAAAGAAGGATTCAAGCTAGATATGCAAGGTCTAATCACATGGAATATGATGAAGAGACAACAGAAGTGGAGCAGCAAGCTCTTTTACCTTCTGTAAGGGATCCAAAATTGTGGATGGTAAAATGCGCGGTATGACACTATGACTATACTCATACAAAATTTCAAATTTTCTTCTTTGTTTTTTTCCTTCAGATTTTCCCTTTGGGGTACTTATCTTAGAGAATGGTAGTACATGATTAATGTTATGCAACTTCTTGTTCGTTAGATTGGCCGTGAACGAGAGGCTGCTGTTTGTCTAATGCAAAAATGCATTGATAGAGGTCCTGAAATGCAAATAAGATCTGCGATTGCTCTTGATCATTTGAAGAACTTTATATATATTGAAGCTGACAAAGAAGCCCATGTTAGGGAGGTATGTTATGCTCTTTTATGATATGACATATAAGAATAATTGAAATCAATTATGTAGTTAGTTGATCAACTCTTTAAATTCTTTTGGTTATCGGTACCTCCTTTTTTATGCTTAACAGTATTGATTGAATTCAATTCTGTACCTAGTCAATTAACTCATTAAATTTTTTTTCCCTATTGTTTTAGGCTTGTAAAGGTCTACGCAACCTATATTCACAAAAAATAATGCTTGTTCCTATTAAAGAAATGACTGATGTTCTATCTGTCGAAAGCAAAGCAATTGATCTTTCCAGAGATACATGGGTCCGGATGAAGATTGGGACGTATAAGGGGGATCTTGCCAAGGTAATTGTGGTGCTTTCAACAAGTTAAGATATTTCACACACACTCTCTCCCTCGTTGATGTTTAATCTCGCTTTTCTTCAGGTGGTGGATGTTGATAACGTCCGGCAGAGGGTTACTGTGAAACTGATTCCACGGATAGACCTACAAGCTCTTGCAAATAAATTGGTAATGTTTTTAAGGGCATTTTTTTAATTGTTTGTGGTATTTCATCATTGTGGTACTGAACTCATGATCATCAAATGTTTTTAGTCTCATTTTGAGAAGTTTTTTGAGCTTTAGTTTCACATTTTCATCTGTGTGCAATCCTTATTAATATGTAAATTTACCAATATGTTTTGTTGGTAACATTTTCTTCACATTTTCATGCTTTTAGTGTACATGGAAATATGTGTTTATATATTTATGTATATGTGTGTATAGTGTCAATTCCAGCTTCTTGGATCATTGGTATCTTTCTATGAGTGAGAATAAATGCTGTTTTTAATACCGAATTCGTCTTTCAGGAAGGTAGAGAAGTTGCTAAGAAGAAGGCATTTGTTCCTCCACCGCGTTTTATGAATATTGATGAAGCTAGGTAGTCCAAATTGTTTTTTTGAATGTAACATGGCTTCCATATATTTGATGTAAATTGTTGTTTAAAGTTCATAGTAACTTACTCTGCTTCATATTCAGAGAGTTGCATATTCGGGTAGAGCGCAGACGTGATCCCATTACTGGAGAATACTTTGAAAATATAGGTGGCATGTTTTTCAAAGATGGTTTCTTGTATAAAACGGTGTCCATGAAGTCAATAAGTGCTCAAAACATAAAGCCAACTTTTGATGAACTTGAAAAATTTCGAAAGCCTGGAGAGAATGGAGATGGAGATATTGCTAGTTTGTCTACCCTGTTTTCGAACCGAAAGAAAGGGCACTTCATGAAGGGTGATGCTGTCATTGTTGTTAAGGGAGATCTCAAAAATTTGAAAGGATGGGTTGAGAAAGTAGAGGAAGAGAATGTCCACATCAGACCAGAAATGAAGGGCCTTCCCGTGAGAACTACATGACTCAAGTTCTTCTTTCTTGTTTGACTGGATGAACTTTTTCATTTTTTAATTCAAAGGGTTAAGCTTATATCTTGTATGTATTTTTCTTTTAATAGAAAACTCTTGCTGTGAATGAAAGAGAACTTTGCAAGTACTTTGAGCCTGGGAATCATGTAAAGGTTGTATCGGGAACTCAGGAGGGGGCTACTGGTATGGTTGTGAAGGTGGAGCAGCATGTGCTTATTATACTATCGGATACAACCAAGGAACATGTGAGTTAGTAGACCATCTTGGAAGTATATTACAGAATTATAGGTCTTGCATATTGTTGAATGTTATTTTAGTGATAGTGTGCTGAAATGCCCTAAATATCTATCATCATAGATCCGGGTATTTGCTGATGATGTTGTTGAAAGCTCTGAGGTAACGACTGGTGTGACAAGAATTGGGGATTATGAACTTCATGATCTTGTGTTATTGGAGTAAGTAGTTTTAAGATCATTCTTTTTTCTTCATGTTTAAGTATAAGAGTTGGACTCATAGATTGTCAATAAACTTTGCAGTAATATGAGCTTTGGCGTAATAATACGTGTAGAAAGTGAGGCTTTTCAAGTGAGTATGACTTGGATCATGCATGCCATTTTTTTTTGTCATTTTATAGTCAATAATCTTATGAGTATTATTCTGCTCTAGGTTCTTAAGGGTATTCCTGATAGACCTGAGGTTGATATTGTGAAGTTGAGGGAAATTAAAAGTAAGATTGACAAGAAAATCAGTGTTCAAGATCGGTTTAATAACACAGTTTCCTCCAAAGACGTAGTGAGGATTCTTGAAGGTCCTTGTAAGGTTAGATCTCTGTTTCATGTTATCTATTTTCTTTTAGATGTTAATGTTTTAATTTAGACTGTTCCTTTGTTCCGACTGTAGGGAAAACAAGGTCCAGTAGAGCACATATACAGAGGAGTCCTGTTCATTTATGATCGCCATCACTTGGAACATGCAGGCTTTATATGTGCTAAATCACAGTCTTGTGTTGTTGTGGGAGGGTCCCGAACTAATGGAAACAGAAACGTAAGTGCTTGTTTTTTCAAATCCATAATCTTAACTAGCACATTTTGTTGACTCATATATCTTAATAGTAATTTTCTACTGCTTTTTCATGTTGCAGGGTAATTCCTACTCTAGGTTTGCTGGCCTTGCGACTCCACCTCGTTTTCCTCAGTCACCAAAGAGATTTCCGAGGGGAGGTCCTCCCAATGATAGTACGTTGTGGATCTCTTGTTTATTATTAATGTACTATTATGATTGTTTTGTGATTTTCATCTGCTTGATTATTATTTTCTGATTTTTCATCGAGTTTTTTTACTTGTGGTTCAGCTGGGGGTAGACAGAGAGGTGGAAGAGGGCATCATGATGGGTTGGTTGGATCAACAGTGAAAGTTCGGCAGGGTCCTTATAAGGGTTACCGTGGGCGCGTTGTTGAATTAAAAGGCCAAATGGTCCGAGTAGAGCTCGAGTCTCAAATGAAAGTCGTCACAGGCATGCTTTAAAAGATTTTGGAAAATAATTGAGTCTGTGCTATATGTGGCATTAATTGTATAATTGTTTTTCTCAAGGATGTCTTGGAAATGGTAGAATCTCAAATGGAAATGAAATACTTGGCATTAACTCTATTCTACTTGTTTTATTTGCAGTTGACCGCAATTCTATCTCAGATAATGTGGCTGTATCAACCCCCTATCGGTAATAAAATTTATGATAAATTTGATTTTGTTTGTTTATAGTGATTTCAAGGTTCTAATATTTGCTTTGTACCAGTGATGCATCTAGATATGGTATGGGAAGTGAAACTCCCATGCATCCTTCACGAACTCCCCTGCATCCATACATGACCCCAATGAGAGATATTGGAGGTTAGTTCTCTTTCTATGTGGCATGTTTTCGTTTATCTTAGTTTTACTCTATATGGTTTATTCATGTTTTTACTATCTGTTTTTTATAGCAGCGCCAATTCATGATGGCATGAGGACACCTATGCGAGATCGAGCATGGAATCCATATGCACCGATGAGTCCAGCGAGGTGAATTTCATATGGACTAGTGAACTTGACAAATTATCATAACATGGATAACAATGTATAATGTATATGCTGTAGAGGCTCAATCTATTATTTTTATTTTCTGCAAATTACTTTTCTGATATTTTCTTACAGTTGAAACTGAGAAATTTTTTTTTTGGGATAAGAAAATTGAGAAAATTTTAAATTCAAGGATGCATGGAACGGCTCTTTTAAATAGGTTTATGAAGAAGGTTGAAATTTTGATGCTATAGCTCATGCTGATTCATAATTTGTACTTTTTTTTGGTCAGTCTTGCATTGGAAAGTTGAAACAATATCCTGGATGTGATATTTGTACCATCTTTCTTTCTTCATAATTCTTCTCTTGGCCATTTTCTTAAAAAAAAAAAAGAATACACTTTTATGACTGTTATTTTGTTGTATTCTGCATTCATTTAGATTTTGATAGTACTTCTAAGCGATGTAGCTTTTTTTAAGGCCAGAAGTTTGAAGAAGGCAACATCTGATTGGTGCAAAGCATGACTATTTGAAAAATGAAAATAAAGCATTTTGTACATTAATCACTGAAGTGGTTTTAAGATGTATGGAATCTAGAATAAAGAGAAGTCAGATAAGATGTGGTATATCATCTTTTAGAAGGCAGGCAGTCACATTTGGCACATATTTACCATCAGTTGCCTTCTGACAGTGACAGGTTATAGGATATGATTGGTGGTAATGCAAATTATAGTGAAGTCCTGTCCCTGGACTACTCTTAGAGGCAATTGTGATTGTGTTTGTGTTGCATATTGCTGCTCTAGGCACTCATTTAACGTGGAAAACACCTTTGGCTGTGGGATAAATCTTTCTCACATATCAATAATTATACACCTCCTTGATTTTTATACTGTATTTTCTGTTTTGCAGTATATGCTTTATTCACCAGCTTATCCATTTAAGTTCTCTTTGGAATTTTTTTGTTACGTCAATGGTGTCTGATGATTGATGCTGAGAATTCTGATTTTGCTAATCCAGGGATAATTGGGAGGAAGGGAACCCTGCAACTTGGGGAACGAGTCCACAGTACCAGGTTAGTTCTTTAATGACTTACAAAACCCAATAACTATTCTGGTTTGTTAACCATAAGAGTCAGTAATATGTGTTCTCTCTTCAGCCAGGAAGCCCTCCTTCACGAACTTATGAAGCTCCAACTCCTGGTTCTGGCTGGGCCAACACTCCTGGTGGCAGTTACAGTGATGCTGGAACCCCCCGGGATAGTGGTTCAGCCTATGGTTGGTGTATTTGTATTTATTTTAAACTTTTCCTTACAATGGACGTATCTTACCCTAATATCCCTTCTCTTCGTCTTCAGCAAATGCTCCGAGCCCATACTTGCCTTCAACTCCTGGTGGACAGCCAATGACACCAAATTCAGTATCCTATCTTCCTGGAACTCCTGGTGGGCAGCCAATGACACCAGGCACAGGTGGTCTGGATATGATGTCTCCTGTTATAGGTTTGTTCACTCTTTTCAGCTTGGATTGTGTTTCTTATATACCCAGCACGATAGAATTTTCCCCAGCTTTATTTTAAATAATATGTTCTTCGCTCTTTCATTTTTTTCTCAATGGCTTTTTCATAAAAAATGTTTTTATAGAATTTATGTGAATGTTTTCATAAAAAAATATTCATAGAATTTCTCTGTAAAATTAGAGTTAGCAGGACTTTATCATTTATATTTGCCATTAATACGTATTTCTCTGTAATATTTAAGTATATCTGTAAATGGTGAATGAGTAACACCTGAATTTGATTATAACTCTCTATACTGTATTAGACAATATAAATAAAAAGGGTGCATCTATAAATTAATGCAAGCGAAAATTGAGGGGAGCCCCAGGTGGGCGGAGGGCTGCATCGATACATTCTCTTTTTCTTTTGATAAAACGGTATTACGGCTTACTAAACTATCTCAAGAAAAATTTGAGTTATTCTAGAGAGATCTGGGAAAAAATTTATTTCATGGTTACAGTATATTAAACTTGAGGTGAGGAAGTTCAATCTCTTGCGATGGGGACAGGACATGGGAACGGGAATCTCTTTCCATTTTCCATTAACATCTCTAATAAATGTATTTTTTGGTCAATCAATGATTTATAAAATAAATAAAAATGGCAGGTGGTGATACCGAAGGACCATGGTTAATGCCTGACATATTGGTCAATGTCCGGAGGTCGGGAGGAGATGAGCTCGTGATGGGAGTAATCCGTGAGGTGCTTCCGGTATGTTTTAACTTAAGCTTTGCCCTCTACATTTTTTTTTAATTTTTATTTTATTTCATATTTGATTTTGAGGAGCAGAAAAGAACGCTGGCTTTCTTATGGAAAATGTTAATAGTGGCCCCGGTAACGTTGTTATATAGTTTATGTTAAATCACCGAATATTGAACTTTAGGTTACAGTAAGATTCATCATTATATTAAAGCCAACGAGTCTGTTTCTTCCAGATTCTTGTATCTATTAGGACGGAAGTCTTCTTAGATAGGAAAGAGGGGAAATAAGACATCTCAACATAAGCACCGTGTTCAATTGCATTAATTAATATAGAACTATAATTACAGAGAATTCTCAAATTTGATTAACTGAACAGTCTTCCTTCATATCTTGTTATTAGTGGAGTAGTATGCTAATATTGGTTGTTAACAAGTACAGCTGTTTAGACGAGGTTAAGAAGACTATTTGGAAAACTTCCAGGCGAGTAGATTTCACATCGAGAGTTTAGGAGTTTGGTTTAAAAGAGAATCACCACAATTCATACCTCTCTCTCTTGAAGAGACAATTGAATTTCCACCTCAATTAAAAAATGAGACTTTTTTTTCTCACGAGACAACCGCCTGATCTTACTATAGTTTGAATTCATTCCTTTGAAGCCTTTTACAACGATCCTTATTCTTAAATATTCTTAAAAAGGAAAGGAAAATAAAAGCAGCCGGCATATGTGGAAATGGATGAGGGTTATATTTCATAAAAAATAATGTTAATTTGGGTTATTTTCTTTGCTCAGGATGGCGCATGTAGGGTAGGTCTTGGGTCAAGTGGAAATGGAGAAACGGTAACAGCCCCTCATAACGACATTGAGGTCATAGTTCCGAGGAAGTCGGACAAGATCAAGATAATGGGTGGTGCGCTGCGTGGTTCGACTGGCAAGTTGATCGGTGTAGATGGCACTGACGGGATCGTGAAGGTAGACGACACTCTGGATGTTAAAATTTTGGATTTAGTGATTCTTGCAAAACTAGCCCAACCATAGTTTTAACGGTAATAAATGAGAATCATAAATGTATACTACTAGCGTAAGCCTTTTCTTTTCTTCTTCTATTACAAAGGAATTCCAGTTCACGTGCATTGCATACCCTCTTTCAGCTCCATGTTTCATTTCTTTTTAATTGCATGTAACGTAGTAGTTCAATATTCACACACTGCAAAGCTTTTACATTTAGGTCCTACCAATATGGTAATTCCATCGAGGTTTACATCTTATTTTGTTTTAATTTGCGAACAATTCACATTTATTACATTTAGGTTTTTATTTAATTATTTTATTTTTTAAACTGTTTTGCCTTCGTTTCTGAACTTTGTATAGAACTCGTTTGATCTTGACCAATAAATTTATATTGTATTGATGTTTAGTGTAAGTTTTGCATGATACCTCATGAATTTATTATTTTCAGTTGTATATAT
Organism: Telfairia occidentalis; assembly: GCA_026257165.2. Lineage (NCBI taxonomy): Eukaryota > Viridiplantae > Streptophyta > Magnoliopsida > Cucurbitales > Cucurbitaceae > Telfairia > Telfairia occidentalis. The sequence goes on along the minus strand of JAOANK020000029.1, from coordinate 486,900 downwards.
CATATATGTTGGATGAATTAAGAAATATATCATTTCAGATTTATGTTATGCAATATAAAATCGCCAGAAACTTGCACAACACATTTTAATAAGCTGAAGAATTGATTGAATAGGAGAGAGTCTTTTTACGATTTAATATTAATATAAATTTAGTAGGAACGTTAAAGAAAATCAAAACTGCTCAAACCTTTTTAATATTGTCTATCTTGTGAGTTGAGTTAGAGCATGGCTCAATTGATTTAAAGTACACATATCTTCTACTTAAAGATTAAAAGTTTGATTTTCATTTTTTACCATGATAGACTAAACTTTTAATTTAATTTAATTGTTACTTTCATATTAAATATAAATAAAAATTGATAAATCTTTTGATATATATCGTTATGTATATATATATGTTTGGGGATTACTTCAATTGAAACAAAGTAATGAAGGGAAACAAAATTTGGGGTTAGAGTTTTGGGATTTTTCCTTGTGTAACCATGAGCTTTAAAAATATCGAAGGGCTTTGGTCGAATTCGAAAGGCTGTATTAATGAAGGGAAGCAAAATTTGGGGTTCGAGTTTTAGTTGAAATAATGTCGTTTAGGAGGGGAAGCGATATATTCTGAGAAAATTCAAAGGAAAGTGGAGTCAATAGAGAATTTTGTGAGAGAAATATGTTGGTGAGAGGAAAAGTGTAGAAGAATGGGGTCAATAAAAAGCATGGGTTTGTGGAAGCTAGTAGGAGAACACTAAAGAAAACAATTGAATCTCTAAATTCGATAGTCTTGGACTTTTTTGTTTGTCTCTTCTCTCTTCTTCATGCTCTAGGTTTAAGTTTTGTTATTTAATCGTGAGAGGGGGTCCCCAAACTTTGTTCCTGGTCTATAGATTACTTACCCATTCAAAAATATTATTTTCTTCCAATTTTTTTTTGGTAGTGAGAGAAAGAACAATATTTCATCCGAACCCCCCAAATCTATTTCCTCTCGAATGATGTTATTTTGAATGCGACTAAAATCCTAAGTTTTTTTTTTATACAACTTATTGCCATGCACATTTTTATCTTCATTTTAATGGGGAAGTTAATGGTGGAAGCGTTGTTTTGAACAATTTTAGAAAGTTAAAGATAAAAATGCAACTTTTGAAATGATAGAGGCATAATTGAAATTTATTCTAAAGGTTAAGGACATAATTGAAATTACTTATGACCATGTTTACTTATATATTTACAACTCACAGCCACATCATATTTTCGTTCTTATCTTCAATAGAAAATTTCGCAAAAGAATTGTTTTGAAATAATTAGTGGTGAAGAGTAAAAATAAAAATTTTGATACAATAACCTATACAAAAGTTAGGAGTGTTTTGTAATAATATAATCATTTTAATCTTTATTATTATTATTATTTTATTGCTTAACACATTTAAATGAATCTAATAATGTCGTACTAGGTTGGTAATCTGTATTGGCTCCTCAATCTTGATGCTAATAATTTTATTGAAACAAATACATATTTGTTGTGAAATTGAGGATCAAAACGAGACACCACGAGAACACAAATATTGAGAAATTATAATATTTAGAATAAAAGAAGAAAATTAGGAAATAAAATGGAATTTGGAGATTG
>JAOANK020000029.1:458952-470533 GCA_026257165.2 Telfairia occidentalis | reverse complement strand
TTTTATAAATTTCCGTGATATCCGTAATCTTTCCTGAAATATCCGTCGATATATCCGTAAATTCGAGTTACCGATATTGATATCAGTACCGATATTTTACTCCTTGCTGTGTAGAACAACCTTCAGAAAGTGTAAATATCTTATTGAAAGCAGTAGAATATGTTTTGGGACAAAAGCTAACAATCCGCAGGATGCACTTCTTAAGTTTGAGGTTGAGAAGTCTAAATTATACGGATTTAGGATTTAGGATTTATGAAAAAGAGAGTTTAAGCTTTAGGATAACATGTTTAACAAAAAATCATTTTGATACTTAGTTTTTACACTCTTCGAAGTGTTTTTAATGCTTCCTTTCAACAAGCACTTGAGCTAAAGACACTCTGTAAGTGTGTTTTTCACTAAGCATTTTATGGGCTTTACTTTCCAAAAGTGTTTGAATGAAGAAAGGTCATAACAAAAGTATCCTAAACATAGACTTATTAAGACGATGAGTTTTATGAGCCTAAATTTATACATAGATAAATATAGGGCAAGAGAATAACATAAGAAGTAAACTCATATTCGACTTCTTATTTCTTAGTAGAGCCAAAACATTCTCTAAATTACAACAAAATTTCCAACATTAGTATCAATCGTTGTGGATTATACTATACACCGACGGCTTGATTCCCACCAAAATTTGATTACATATCAGAAATCAGAATACAGTCTAACCAAACGTAATGAATCAAAGGGAGTCTCTAAACGCCACTCTCTCTGCTTTTTGCTCAGTGGTCTTCCTTTCCCTGCCTTCTCTCTATTTATCCTCACGTCTGCTAAACCCCAAGTGCAGCACCTTGCTTCTATGTCCAACGACACAAGCTTGAAAATGCCATCGCTCTCAGAAGATGAACTGGCTGCTGTGACTACATCATTTGCGTATTTCACATACATTGGCCTTTCTTTGAACCGATCCAGATCGTCAGGAATTCGAACAACCCGTTCAACACCAGGAGATGAGACCTCATAATGTAGGAAGGATTAACATCCATTAGACCCAAAAGTCAACAGTGTAATCCTGAGAGGGCAGTTTTCTTTTTCTCTCGTCAAATTTAGGAACTAATTCGAATAATGGAAGTGAATAAAGTTCTCATACAGAAGCTATCTCTCAAGATAGATTGGTTGATGGTAAAAAATAAATGAAGGAATTAGAACAAGGAAAAAGAAAGCATACCTCTAAGGATATGTTCTCTGGTACAGATTTAGCAAGCTCTGCTTCATCCAATCGCGTTCGATATGTTGTAGAAAAAGCCTCAATATCTTCCATACTAGGGGAACCAGATCTGAGATGCGTTGTTGGGAATTAGAACTCAGGAAATGGTCCTCAGTCTTACAAGAAGTGAAGAACACACCCAACGACATTTAAACTTGGGAAAACAGCATCTAAAATGCAACACATTTCCTGTATGCTTAAAGTAGAGTTCAACTTATAACATCTATAATATCCGGAAATCCTTCCGATTGATGTGATATGGTTCAATCAAGTAGTAAGGAGTGTGAAAAATGAAATCCTATTCTGCTTTGACTTGAGTTATGACTCGTGTGATGGGCTTTGTAAGAAGGGAACACGAATATCGCAAGGAAAACTTAAAGCAAAATAATAATGATTTTCTCTTGATTAACTTGAAAGCAAAAGGCATCTCCATTTTCCAGCTTAAAATATAATTACAACAGTTAAGTTGTGGGGTCTAAACCATGCCCTCTAAATTTTGGTTAAAGACAGTGGGAGTCACTAGCACAAGATTTCTTTTTATTTTTTTATATTTTTGGATAACAAACATTTCAGTGACGAAATAAAATTACAGGAAAAAAAAAACAAGAGAGGTGAAACCCTTTCCAATAAGATTACAAAAGGCTCTTCCAATAGCCAGTGAGAGATGAAAGACTATAATTACAAAAATAAGGAGACAGTTTACACCATGTTAGAGCCTAGTTACAAAAATAAGGAGACAATTTATACCATGTGAGAGCCAAGAAGGATAGGGAATAAAAAAAACTATAAAAGCATCGCTCTTTGTCTCTAAAGATAAGAGAGTTTCTTTCATCCCAAAGGGACCAATAGTGATGCAAGCAAACTCTTGCTTGCAGTTTGCCAAGCAAGTCTCTATGATACATTGGATGTAGTTCAAGGACTCTTAGAGCCTTTATGATTACATCAAATAAAAAGCTCTTGTGAAGTTAAGTCAAAGAATTTTGTTCCCTTCTTAAAAGGATGGCCAGCAAGGGTTAAGGACAGCAAACTAAAGGAGTCCCCAAGCAGGACATGAGACCAACCAAAAGCAGCTGAGATAAGCCTCCAATAAGCAGTAGCGTGGGTGCAAGTGGTAAAAAGGTGCCTTCGTTTCTCTGTCACCTTTGCAAATGGAACAACAGCCTTTAGCACAAGATTTCACCCCATGATTTGGACGCCGGGGTGCTGAATTCGAGCATCTATCTAAAGAAGTAGGCATTTCAGTGCCAGAAGCAAGGCAGATTTTCCAAAATGGCTAGTGTCCCGGTGCAGGCAACCTACTTAATAAAGCTTAGTTATCTTTCTTTTCTAAGAAGATAGGGGTGGGAGGGCAAAGAAGAGGCATAGAGGAGAAGTTACCTGAGTTGTTTTTAGATAAAAAAGAAAAGAAAAGTATATTGAGAACAACTTGTCTTGTAATTGTTGTGGCAATCTTCTCTTCATTAGAATCATTATGGTCGAACCTACAGCATTAATAGAAAATAGGACCTACCATTCCAAAGGGGTCTCTAGTGTGAACTCTCCTCCTTATCTTGTATAGGATTCGTGATCCCCTAACATCAACATCACTCAAACAATCCTATTAGAGGGGAACAGGTTGGGACAGGACTGGAGCTTGCAGATGGCACACATTCTTATGAATGCAGCAACAAGAAACTATTAACTTGCAAGAAAACCAAATCCAGTCTAAATGTTTTAGAACATGTGCATTACATTTCTACTTAACCTTTTCGTTTAAGAAAAAAAAAACAAACAATACAGGGATTAGTAAAACTTACTTGTTAGAAAGCTTTTCAATACGCACTTGAACAGTGGAATTAGAGACTGTTTTAAAGGCATAAATCTTCAAGTCGCCCTCAAACGAAAGAATAACATCTTCGGCTATAGCCAGTGCTTCTTCATCCCACCATGTCCCGGCAAGGGAAATTCCACCTCCTTCCCCGCCATCCCCTACCTTCAAATAAAATTATCAAATCCAGGATTTGCGTTAAAATTTCCAACTCAATATCTCCATAGTTAGAGGCGAGACTCTTACATAGACTTCAGCATTATCCTCCACATATTCTTCTTCAAAATAATCTTCGCCATCATCGTCCATTATCTCATCTATGCAATCAAGAAATTGTCCCATAATTTACTTATCCGAGACCAGTCTAATCTAACATTAAGTAGAAACTGGAGTGAGAAATCGAGAGAGGGGTTTTGTTTATGGGTTTTACCATCTTCAAGTTCATCGAGAAATGTGTCATCTTCTTCGTCCACCGACAATTTCTCCACGATGTTTCGTCTAAGAACTGGCTCTGATTCTGAGTTTCTCTTTTTGGCATGAAGTATAAGGGCATTGTTCGACGTAAAAGGAGGCGGATGCTCAACAGATATGAAGGGAAATTTTCTGGGCGAGCTTAAAGACCATTGGAAGCAACTCTGTGGAAAGATTCGTAAAGTGAAAACTGCGGAGAGTCTGAAATTTCGGGCCGTAACCAAGACCATCGCCGTTCTTGGGACTTGAATTCCGTTGATGGGGGAGTTCGCAGAAACAATACGGTTCGGAAAAAGTGGGTGGAGAATGGGAAAAACTGGGGATGCTGAAGCTCACTAACACACAGTTGGGGATTGCGATTAATGATTTTAAATATTCATCGTCGATACGCCCATAAATTAGAGGATTTATGTTAAAAATCAATGGATATTTTTAATATATAAAATGTAAAGATTAAATATGAATATAAATACTAATAGTAAAAATTATTATAAATTATTATTTGAAATAATTTTTAAAAACGTCTTAGTTTGCAAGAATATCCATTTTGATATCGATATATTGGAAAATTAAAATGTGATATCGATACCGATATTGGTAATAGTCGAAAGCTTTGAAATTGAAAGGATGCAAAGCTAAATATTTAGAAGTAATATCTCTAAAGCATTAGAAATGATATTGTCGGCATTACAAAAAAGAAATGATATTGTTAGAAATTAAAAATTAAGGGTCAAACTCAATGTAAATTTTAAAACCCTAATTAGTATTTCAATGTAATTAATTCATCTACTCTACGAACTACGAAGATATATCTTAAGCAATTAAGATATACTCAATTACAAGATTATATTACCTCATCTAAAATTTGAGAGATGATTTGTTGCATTCACCATTCATGTCAACTGATATTAAGACTCAAGTTAAATATTATTCCAAGTCTACCAACACAATTGAAACTTTCTTAAAAAAAATTAAAATTAAAGAACTTATTTTAGAAAATCACTCTTTTAATATAGATTTACTAAATATTCGCTCCTTAAAAAAGGAAATTGTTTCTGAAATGAGAACAACACTTGAGCAGTCCCTTATATTTCTGAGTTGCAGTTTTCCTTGAGAACCAAGTAAACCATCTGAGCGGAATAAGAGGGTGGATTTAAGCAACAGGAATAAGCACTTGCTGTATATGTAACTCTCACTACTAAGTACTAACTTCTGTCATTGGTATAATTCTAAATGATAAAATAAATTCAAAGAAAAACAAAAAGTTTACAAAGATGAGAGAGATACTGTAGTAGTGGTAGTAGGAGGTGGAGTAACAGAAGAATTGTCTGTCCAGTTTGTTTCACCCCAATGCCACAACATACTCTCCCAGAAGCAAAAATCTTCAAAGCATGTGTTCAAGCGGGGGTCTTTAATCTTTATTTTCCAGTGACCATTGGTGAAGTTTCCTTTCTCCGCCTGCCTTCGATCCCACTCCAATTGCGCCTTCTGCTTGGACCGAAGCAAGCAGAACTTCTGCAGATTTTCGGGCATGGCATCGTGCACCTTCCACCATCTCTTATGTGCAACATTGCTAGCAAACTCCAGCAGAAGGTCTACATTCCAATTGCAGTCATAGTCCCGGAAGCAAAGCCAAGGTTTATTACCCAGATAATGGAGGACATAGAGGATTGGAGGGTCAGCTGCAAAAAGACGAGTTTTCATCTCCTTTTTCTCTTCCTCGTCACCTTCCCAAAAGTGCTTCAAGAAGTTCATGTGCTTCGGTATGCGATGCCACCACGTGAAGATTTCATTTAGATACCCCTGATCACCACCATTGTAAGACTCTATCTCGTTGATGTGATCCATTAGCAGTTGAAATGTGCAATTTGATGGTTCGATCACCATAACTCCTGAGTTAAATAAGGTTGCATTGTTTCCTGTTGCAGTTATCTCAGGCATCTCAAAGAGGAAATCAATATTTCTAAGAATGAGCAGGTCAGCATCGATAAAAATTATCTTGTCATAATTTGTCAACTGCCAAAGACGGAATTTGCTGTAGTTCCATTCATTGTATGCATCTCGTTCAGCTTTCGGGTTCCTGATTCTTTGGATTGTATAGATCTTCCAACCAGCTGCCTCAAGGCCTCCTCTGTGGTACTCACTAATTGTTTCATCGACTAGGATTACAAGATCCCGTGTCGAACCAGTCATGCGGATACTCTGAGCAGCCGTAATAGCTCCACAGACATATACATGTGCAGAGTGCAAAATTGTTGCATATGCTTCTCTATTCGCTCTCTCCGAGTAAAAGTATTCTGTTCACAAAGTTTTAGTCAGTCAATCTCTCAATGTAGCAATAACATACCTAATCCTTTATTTATGTTGTGTACTTCCAACTTGTACATCTACCAGATTTGATGCATAGAATATATTTGACAAACACACGTATTACCATTTCCAGCTGACTTTTAAGACAACCAAAAGAGTGACAACAATAAGCCTATCAATTAAAGTAGTCGATCTCAAAGCCCAATGAAGATCATATTCTAAGAGAAGCTTCTTAATTAAGTCAAGTTAACAGACTCTTTCAATTTTAGAAAAATAAAATAGGAAGTAAAGAAGTTTTGACAATATGCATAAATAATGGGTTAGCACAAACCTTTAGCCTTTAGTGGAACTGACAGTTCACATGACCCGACAGGGAGCTGTAGTTTGTCCCTCAAGATATTCAAATTAGGTCTATAAAGCCAAGCATTCCCTTCGTGTGTGATAAGCTCTTTGCATCGAAAGAGATTTGGGATAGGAAAGCATTCGGTCACCAAAAGCACATGTACAAAACGATTCCCTTTAGCAGATGCCGCAACCCTTGCTGTTTCAAGTTGCAAGTGCAACCGAGCCACATCTCTTGACCACCTACCTGATTTGTCACATGGAAGCTTCACGGCTACAAGATCGATTCGGGGTTTTAAAGGAATCTGAAGCTTAGGTAAAGAAGGACAAGAGGGGACCTCAAATTCTTCTTCCTCATCAATCCATTCAGGGTATAGTGCTTCCCATGTTAAATTGTTGGCTGCATGGTCAAGTTGAAGAGCAACATGCTCCGCGTCCAGAAAGAGTTGATTCCAGTGGTCAATCTCACTATCATTAAAGTTCAGCAAGCCAATTCCCTGATATTTGTCCCGGTCAGTAAGTGACTCCACTACGTCAGAAACTTCATCCCAGTTGACCTCCGAAAAAGATACATACCGAACATCTCTACCTGTCCATCTGCTAACAAAACCTTGCCAGTGAGCACTAAACTTCTCACTAAAATATTGCAAATTTGGATTATTAAAATTTTAAGTGCATAAGTTATCATAGATAAATTGTAATGTGCAAAGAATAACTTGTTTTACAAGAGAAGTTAAAGAAATAAACTTCAAAACATCTTACTTTGAGCAGAAGATACAAAGCGTAAACTAAAACCAGATAGTAATGAAAGCTGCTCAGAATATCATAATCTTTTACATTATTTGCAGCCTACAGATTCCCTTATCACCATTAGTTCTCTTATCTAGTTTTTCCTGATTTTGTGTTTCTTCCACTTTCATATTCTTCATTAATAATCCCTTCCATTTCTGTTTTATTTTTCACAGTTAGTAAAGCTTGGAAGTTGCATGTATAGATACTGTAACATTCGGGAAACATGAGTTTTAACAAAGCACTTGAAAACAAGCTAGTAATAAAACTGAACATACCGAGATCCAGATTTTAATGGATGATCTGAAATATGAACTGCAGGAGAATGGAAGAACGTTGCTATTGTTCCTAGAACTATAATAACCAGCACAAGTTTTAACGAAGGCTTGCAGCTCAAAATCCTTTCACGAATGGGAATGTGCAGGGCCCTCTCAACAACTTTGAAATCTTTAATTCTTTGGAACCTTCTCTTGCTTGTTTCTTCACTGCTTCAGAAGACATTCAAGACAATGTTAGCAAATTTTCATACATCCATTCCGATAGTGAAAGAACACCCATTATAACAAAGAAATAGGTAAAGTCAAGCTATGGCAAAAACAGTAATGAAATTGGTTCAAGTTTTCAAGAACAAGAGACAAACTTATTGTTCAGGATAGCAATTTGATAGGAAACGTCATACGTCTCCTAATGTAGAATTCATAAAGATTGAAAGATTACTGAAATTAATTATCGACCTTGATTGAATGTATAAGTTGCTTAATAATCCGTGTTCATAACTGTTTCCATAAAAGGAGTTGAAGGGAGAGGGAGATAACAGTTAAATCCATGACATGGATCGAACTGAAACCTAATTTAAAGATGACAAAGACATCTTTCAGAAATTAACCCAGCTAGCAGAAAGCTTTGCATGTCAGATCCCTCTTGTATTTAAATTGCCTTCTAAATTTAGTGGCGCTCGCCATTCGCATTACTCTCAGACTCAGATTTCAATTTCCTTGTTTGGTAAGTGAAAACTCAAACTCCATAAGTTCTAACCACTCGAATCTCCACAATTATTATGCAAATCTTGCCCCGTAAGTTTCACGGACACATGGGAGAGGTACTCATTCTCTCTAAATTCAAATTTACAAAATGCTAGGGGGAAAGAAAAAGAGGTGAAGTTTATGTAGAAGATTAAGATCGAACTTCAAAGTCAATGCATCCCCATACGAGCGAATTGAGTAGTAATTCAACTATCAAAGCTAACATCAAGAAGTTCCGACATAACAGAAAGCAGATTCAATCACCCATCAAGAAATTGAAAATAAAGTAACATAAGCAAGAGAATAAGGTATGGGGATTTTGCAGCCGGCGAGAGATAACTCACTTAGAAGAAAAAGATAATCGATGTCTGGGTTCAGTGGGGCTCGGGGGATGTCCTCTCATCTTCAACAGATTCTCCGCTGCCGCATCAGGAACTCAGTTCCCGATCCCAGGAATATGGAGAACAGGAACCAAGAAACCCAGCCAAGTTAACGCCCAGAAATTAGAATAATGGTGTTCTGGAGAAGAATAGAACGAAAACAGCTAAACTCACCTAAAAGGAAGGGGTTCAACGCCTGATAAAAGAAACAAAAACCTGCCCATTCGATCCAGAGTTCATGGGCTGACGGTGAGCAGTTGCAGAGAGAGCAACACGCACTAAAAGAAGAAAAATATATGGCGGTGAAGCTGAAGTTTGAAGCTCAGTCAAAGACGAGAACCCGAAATATAAGAAGCTTGTCAAAAGCGAGAATTGAGAAATGTAATATAGCTACAAGGCGAGGCAACTGTTTGCATTTTTTTTTTTTTTTTTTTTGGAGGTTTCGATCTTAGTTTAGTTACTAAACTTTCAAGATTATTCTATTCCAATTTTTAACCTTTTAAAATATTCATTTTAGTTTCTAAACTTTCAATTTTTTTTCTATTTCAGTCCTTAAACTTTCAACATGTTCTTTTTGGTCCATAAATTTTAAAAAAGTAACCATTTCGATCTTCATTTTTATTTTATTTTTAACAAATTAATGATATAGTTTCAAATATATGAATAAAAGTATGTTAATGCGAGTATGTATTTAAGCCACATAAGTTGAGGACAAACATCAAGCAAAAAATATATTAGATGATATAATTATATACCAAATACCAAAATAGTTATTTTTTATAAGTTTTGAAACTAAAATATATTTTGAAAGTTTAGGGACAAAAATGGAACAAATCTAAAAGCTCTTGGATCAAAGTGAACATTTTGAAAGGTAATGGACCAAAATAGAACAAACTTAAAAGTTTAGAGACCAAAATAAGATTTAATTTTTTTTTGTTCAACAACCAAGGGTAATTCAAATCCACATTTTTTTTTAATCGGGATGATTTTTTTTTTTAATTCAATAACATGTGAGGGTCGGGATTCGAACCTAAAACCTTTTGGTCTTAGGATATATGCTTGAGCTATGCTTAGTTTGGTCGAGATGTATGTCTTGAACTATGCTCAAGTTAGCAATATTTTAATCAATCTCTCATCCTTAATATGTTGTTAAACTAAAAAAAAAAATCAATATTTTAATCAAATAAACTATATCGTCTTTGCAATTCTTGATCTAGGGTTGCAAGCTTGAACATTCAAGTGTGTTTGATCAACCTTCTTGTAGAGTGTTCAATCTTGAGTAAAGAGGAAGTTCTTCTTACCTTTTAGTCTTTGATCATCATGGTAATCCTGATCTAATTCTATCATTTAGTTTGGTTCTAATTGATTTTGGGGTTTTTAGAGCTTGATAATTAGGGTTTTTCTTAAGTGGAAGGATTTTTAATTATAATTCCCTAAGAATTTATTATCACAAGTCCTCCGGTGAGGATTCACTCTACAATATGTTGAAAATTAGGTCTGCATCGTCCTCAGATAATATGTCACGAACAATATCATTTTTTTTTCAGTCACCACCACTACCAATCAACTCGAAAACCTCATTGAACGTAAGAGGTCAATGAGGAGACATGGTCTTGAAAGTCCTAACTTTTGATAGCCATTGGTCATCATAAATAAACTTATATAGCATGATACTTAGTGAATTGACGAAAATTTGGAGGAAAAAAGTTATCTAAACTTGAAATATTTACCAAATTCTTAGATTTTTGGAGGAGAAATAAGAAGTTTTCATCCCTATGATGACTTTGGTTATCCCATAAATTTCTACCAACTCATTAAGTATTATACTATATAAGTTTAACATCAGTCAATTTTGACATTTACTAATGGAGATAGACTAAATTGAGAAAAAAAACACCCAAACACACACGACTAAATTGAGAAAAAAACACCCAAACACACACACAATATGTTGCACATATCGCTTTATTTTATTTAGTTGTCTATTTTTTATTTAATATTACATATATGCCACATTGTTCTAAATTAATTACATTATACTATTTAATTAATGACTTAGGTACTACTTTAATCACAATTCAAAATCTAAGGACAACTCAAATAGTCTAGGAATATATCATGAACTTAGAGGTTGAAAAATCAAATCCTCATAAAACATATTGTTGGACTAAAACAAATGATGATCCAAATTGAAACCTTCTAAAATTTTCAAATTAAATAAAATATAATGTTAAAATTACCATTATAGTTAGTCTCATGTGTGCTTGATTTTAATCACCATTTAAGTCCTTTAATTTGTGTTTGTTTGAATTTAATAGTATAACTAGCATTTTTTTAAGTTTAACAACATGTGATCTGGGGGATTCGAACTTACAACCTTTTGGTTTGGAAGATATATTTTAACAAGTTTCAATTCAGTTTTATACAGTTTAGTTAAATTTCTTAAAATTTCATTAGATTCACGGTATTAAAAATCGGCGAAATACCCCAATAAATCAGCGAAATATCGAGAAAATGAAGGTCTCGATATCGGCGCACCTCTTTGATATAAGCGAGGTCTTCAGTTCAAGCCTTGTTTCTTCCCATTTGTATGTATTTATATATTTTCTAAATATGCTCCTTTTTCTTCTTTTGTCTTTTTCTCTCCTTCTCCATTCCATTCGTCTACACTTTTTCCTCTCACAAGAATGGATATATCTATATATAGAATTTTTTTTTTCTAAATTTTTCACTTTTATTTTATTTTATTAATTTATTATATATAATTTATAAAATATTATAAAGACCAACAAAATAACTTATGTTCAATTTTGTTTCTTTTAGTTTATTATTTAATTAATAAAATTAAATATTTTTAAATATAACAATTAATTACAATTGAATTGAATATTGTTTCTCTTAATTTATTATTGAATGGAGTATTGTATCTTTTTCTTTTATTTGACTATAGCAATAACTTTTATGTTTTATTTCTATGAAAACATTGTTTACATAATTGAATAAGACAATCAATTATATTAATGTTAGTCTAATAATTAAGTTTACTTGGAGAATAAATTTTAGTTTTTGAATTTTGTTTCTTTTAATTTATTAAGTATTGTTTATTCTCCAAGTAAATTTAATTATTGAATTTTGTTCGCGTGTATAATTGATATAATGTATATAAAAAAAACTGCAGATCATGATCTTAAATTGTAGGAAACTATTTTTA
>JAOANK020000029.1:440729-454512 GCA_026257165.2 Telfairia occidentalis | reverse complement strand
AAGTAATATTCTGTCGGTCCATGATATCTCTCTTAGGATTTGAAAAGATTTCTGTTTCTTCATCATTTTGTGTTTCTTAGAAAGTAGTCATTCTTTGGTGGACTATTATAGCAATGTAGTTCTAATTTCTATGTTATAACTAGTGGGTTATTAGACTTCAATTGTCTTGATGTGCTCAACAACATGATATGGCAGCTTGTCCAGTTTCTTTTAAAACAAGCTGGTGTTGATAAGCGAACAGGTGACCTTTACGGGAACCGAGATCTTTTGAATATTGCTCGTAACATGGCTCGTGGATTAAAGGTATGCTGGAAGCTTATATTAAAAAAATGCATAATTTCTTCTAGTTTGCAGGTTAGGGTGCTTATATATTGTTTTCTATTGACTTCTGCTTTAGGGGGTTGAGAATGTGTACACTCAGCATCAACCCCTTGTGGTCCAGACCATGGAAAGTATAACCAAGGGACGATTGAGAGACGTGGACTACCCATTTGTTGGGAATCACTTTCAGCAAGGAAGGTCTGTTACTAGTGTGAGCGTGTCTCAGTGTCTATCCCTTTTTACTACAACTGTCATTTCTTTGCATATTAAATTATAAGTTACATGGGACGTGATTGTGTTCCTTACCAAAAACATTTTTACATGTTTTTTGTTCTATTGTAAGGGACTGGGCGATTTTATTCTAGCTTTAAAGATATCCCAATATATGTTTCATCTGTTATGTTATTTGTCAAATTATAATGATCTATCATATGTGAAACCACTGCCATTGATATGGTATGGCCATGCATTAAGTACTAGTCCCATGGCTTCTCATATCAGGCAGGTCATGGGGAAATGTGTACCTTGATTCTCTTTATCATTTGTGTCGAACTTGGTGAACAAAGTAGTTTCTCATTGGGATTTTTAGAGAACTTAGTATTTTGGAACTGTGTTGTGTTTGAAGATTGATGACTCTGATGTAGCGTATAGTAACTTGTTGTGAACATTGATTTTTTAAAAGGTAAAGATTCAAAAAGGCAGTCAGATGATTGCTCTATAATTCCATACATTTATATGCTAGCTTAAAGTATTTTTTCAAGCATTTGATATGCTGCCCTGGAATCAGATGATCATCTTAGTGTTTTCCTTTTGTATTTTTTTTAACATAAAAATCATAGTGTGCTCTATGTTTTAGAAAGAAACTAAGTTAAAATTTATTAATTTAACTTGGCTACCTTGTCATGAAGCAGGCCACAAGAAGTCATCATTTTTATTGTAGGTGGGACAACATATGAAGAGTCGCGTGCTGTAGCTTTACAAAACACAACTACTTCTGGAGTACGTTTTATACTGGGTGGTTCTGTGGTTCTAAATTCTAAGAGGTAAGCGATACTGGTTCTTTGGTTTCATGATCTATTTGATGAGTTAATTCTGCCGCCCAATTTGCTAAATGAATTCAAGATGGAAAACATGAGTAGATTTGCCATTCATGCTCTTAAATCTAATCCAATTGCTTTAATTTAATAATTGTTCCATATCTTAAGTTAGATGAGGTTGTTAGAAGAGTAATTAATTAGCTTGAAGTCCTACAACAAGTACTCCTGTTTTTTTTAGTACTCACAAGTCACAAATCTCCAACCACTAAAAAAAAAAAAAGCATGAGACAAAGGAAAACAAAGCATTTTGGAATCTATTATATGATCCCTTTGCAAACACTTCGAACAAGTCATCATTTTCATGATGTGCAGGTTTTTGAAGGACCTGGAAGAAGCTCAGCGGATATCTCGTTCGAGTGCCACTGTGATTTGAAGCTCAACAGCCTTCAGATTTAGTTTCTGCTGATCATGTTAGAACCAATGTCCCATTTGTCGCATATAGAAGAAGCTCTCATTCTTTTTGTATATTTAGAAAGATTATATTCATGCAGATGTAGATCTATACTCTTTAGAGTTATGCAATCTAAAAAGCCAGTGTACTCTTTCACACCCCAAAATATAATTGTGAGATGTTTAGTCATCTTGACATGTAGATTATGCAATGAATGTTAACTGAAAATGTCTGTGGTATATTTTTATTCATAATCGAAGGCATATTATTACTCTTGTTTTCTCCATTGCCACTTCTCTAGTTATAATAAAATAAAGTCTTTCTCAACATAAGTGTCGAAGTTGTTTTTGAAACTGATATTATAAAATTAATAAAACAAAATCAGTTTACTTAAATGAGAAAAAAGGCTAAGTGCATATTATATAATGAAATTCTGAATTATTTATTTATTAAAATACATGGTCGTTGTAGTTATTATTATTATCGAGAAATTATACAAATTTTTTTTAAAAAAATATTAAATCAAGGAGAAATATAAAGAATTCACTTAAAATTATTTCCTTTTGGACCCTACCTGGGTAGGTAGGTGGCAAGGCTGATCCAATTTTGTCTTACTGAATGATGACGTGGAATTAGAAATAATTTCATGCAGCCACGTCACAGGTTTGCGGCTTGCCTCGTAATTATAACGGCGTTGTCATATAAAATCAAATAAGCCGTCTACACCTCCGAGGCAGCCAAGGACGCGAACGTTCACCCGCAACACAGCCCACAGCCCATCGGCGCCGTCCCCCTCATCTGTGGGACCCGGCGGCTGCCTTCAATCAACGGCTGAAATTCTACTGTACTCAAATTCATTTTTCACCCACTCCGTCGCTTTAGTCACGCTTCCATTCAATTCCTTCTACTTCGTGAAAAGTGAAAGCACGTTTCCGATTGCCGAAGCAACTTCCGAGTTCCGATTTCCGATTTCTTCATCTCTTTGTAACCGACGCCACATATTTCCTCTGCTGAATTCATATTTTGTCAAAACTACCTTCCCCGGGAAATTTCCTCCCCAGGTTTGAATGGATACTCTCTCTCTTTTTTTCTTTCTTGTATTTTGTTTCCTTGAAATTTCTCTCCTCCACGCCCCTTAGTTTTAGTTATTATTTGCTCTGATTGATTGGTGTTTTAGGGTTTAACACCTCTGTCGATTTTTTAACATTGATATGGGTATCCTGTGCGCCCGGGCGGGCTTATGAGCATTATTGTTCTTTTAGTTTCAGTTCAAGCTATTCGATAAATCACTAATGAACCTAAAGTCTTAAGCAAGACTTTAACACCCCACTCCCCTCCAATCGTGGGTTAGAAATTTGAACAAGGTCCAACAAGTGGTTATCAAGAAGAGTGACATTACGGGGTTCGAATACAAGACCTCCGTGTCTGATATCATGTTAAATCATCCGTCCACTACTGGACCACTAGATGAATTATGGTAAATTTAATCTTATATCGATACATTGGCATATTTAAATCATCTTTGTCACTGGGGTGATTTTTCCCATGAGTTAATAATAGTAATTGGAATCTTCTTTGTCATGTTTGAAGTTCTTGCTGTATAAGGTTGCTAGCTATCGTGTTGTAATCTTGTTCAGGAAAATATATCTTTATTGACTTGATAGTCACTTGCAATGTTGAACCGCGCGTGTTCTCACAGTGTTTTGCATTTGCATATGATCGTTACTCGTAAAATATCAGATACATGCTAAAGGGATGAGTGTTGTTGTTGCATTACAGATGGCTGTCTTAAGTGATCGATTGCCTCGATCATATCTTAAACTGAACCTTCGGTTTACTTTCCTCGGGAATCTTCTAAGTTTGCCGAACCAATGCATTCCTTATAGGGGACTATACTGGTTTAGACGTGGAGAAATTAGTGGAGAAATTAGTGATAGGAAGAATTTCATATGGGTTAAATATATGCATATGGGAGTTGATAACTAAACAGCATGTGTTAGTGTGACCTGTGTGTCTAACGTTCTTGTATTTGTGTCTTCTCCCATGTTTGTTGTCCTAGTCGTCTTATTCATTTTCTAGGTATGAGGCCCCTATGGTTGCTCATTCGTCATTCCTGATGTTTATTCAGTACATTTAGACTTAAGAGGTCTTGAGTATATCGTTTGGTGGGGTTGTTCAGACCAGTATAGTTCTTAGAAGTTCAACGTCTTTTCTTTCATAGACTAGCCCTTTCTGAAGTGCACTACACTCTCAAGATAATTTATTCCAGGTAAATCTGTATTTTTTACTCTGCAAGGGCTTGACTGTTTTCCTCTGAGTTGGGAGAAAAATTAATAGAAGAATAAGACATTGCAAGACTGGTTTATAAGTTGGTTTTGATCGAGCACATTTTTATTTAACCAGATTCTCTAAACAGTTTTGTTTGATGGGATGGAGGATGGTCTTCTACACTTTGTTTATTGTCTTCAATGTGGTTGAATCCTCCAGTAGATCAGGGAAGATGTGGTTACTGAATCTAAGCACCACCGAAGCAACATCTGATTTCAGCTGGCCAATTCTCAGTGCTGGTGTATTCGTCCTTGTTGCACTTGTTCTTTCCACGTATCTCATCATTGAGCATTTAGCTTCTTATAATCAACCAGAGGTTTGTTTTATTCCTTCATTTGATTGGAATTCCAAAGGACTAGCTATATTATATTTCATGATAATCTTGTCTCATTTGAACTCTTCTACTTTGCTGCTTGGGTGGGAAGAGATGCATATGTCCAATCGTACTCAATGTTACAAGTATCGTGTTAGCCTTGGTGGTTTTCATTTTGATGTCTAATTATATATCTAGTATTAGTTTAGATGATTTTCTATGGATACTCTCACACGAAAAATGATAACTGTGGTTAGATTGATGTCTAACAAAACATTAAGTGTGTAGAGTGAAGCTAATTGGAGTTTTACTCCTTTGACTTTCTTAGTCTAGGGCTGTACATAAACTTGTGTGTTTTCACATCTTTTTCTTATTTTGAGAGATGATATTATCATACTACTATCTTTCTTTTGACGCCTAGATTGACATTTTATCTTTCCTTCTTTCAGGAACAGAAGTTTCTGATTGGTCTTATATTGATGGTTCCTGTTTACTCTTTAGAGTCGGTGAGATGAATACTACTTTCCTTATTTTTGCACCCTTCAATTATTTGTGTAACTTTTAGTATATTTAATTGCTCCTATATGTTTGGGAATCTTTTTAATTTATGGTGTCACCTTCAACATATACTGTTCCACTTCTAATTAAAATAGGGCTAACAAAAATTCTTCTAGTTGATTTATGTTAAGTGACGTGCTTTCCTTGTGGTTACATGGTTAAGTGATGATCGTTGGGGCTCTCAAGATATATATTTCAGATTCAAATTTGAAAATGAAGCTCATTCTTAAGTATACTTCAAACAATTGTCTAACTTCTCCCCGATTTTTTCCAGAAAATCTTTGTTCATGGATCTCTCAAAAGGAAATTTTTGTTGGATTATTCTGTTTTCTCATATATGGTATTATCAGCATCCTACAAAGGTCTTTTTTCTTTTTTGTGGGTGGGCATTAGCCCTTGATGTATTAATACACAAGACAAAATCCAAGGAGGGCAACGTAATTGGTCTCTCTCACAGGCCACAGCTGGTGCTTCGTGTGCAAAAAAGATTTTTAATCTGAAAGTTCTCTCTTTTTTTGACAGTTTACCACTCAATTTTTGGACAATAATTTCCTCTCTTTGAATTGGCGTACTGTCTTTCCTTCAAACATCAACAGTCTCCCTATGAATATTCATCTTTTGGGTCATTCTTTAAGAAGAGAGAAGGTGATTTTGTGGTTGCATTTTGTTAGGGCTTTTTTTGGGGATCTTTTGCTGGAAAAAAATGGAAGGTACTTTAACAATGATGAGAAAACCTTTAGACATTTTCTGGACAATCTCACTTTTGTTCCTTTTACTTGGTGGAACATTCTGTGCCTTTTTGTAATTACAGTCTGAGCTTTCTCTGTGCTAATTTGATGTGTTTTTCTTTTGCAATTTCATTTATCCAATGGAGTCTGTTTCTTATTTTTTTATATATTTATTGATTTTTTTTAAAAAAGGATCTGGCTTATGTGGGTATGAGAAGTTTCTGAATGCATTTAATATGTTTTGACAGATTTCTACATTTTGTGCCACTAATTTATATTTTTGGCTGCAGTTTCTGTCGTTGTTAAATTCGAATGGTGCATTCAACTGTGAAGTGATACGGGACTGCTATGAGGCTTTTGCATTATATTGCTTTGAAAGATACCTGATTGCTTGCTTGGGTACGTTAATAGTATTGTAGTTATGTTTGTGGGAGTATTATTATTATTTTTTTATGTTGTCCTGGTGCAGGTTTTCTGAACATTTATATAGCTATGATTTTTCTTCTCTGTGTTAATAATAAGGCTTTTTTTTGCACCTTCTTTAGCACGGGTTGAGGGTTTCCTCCCCATCCATTAAAAAAAGAGGATCGTATTGCAGTTATTTTATACTATCTTTTCAATTGGAAAACACCCTTTTTTTCTTACTTTGCTTCATCCTCTTCTTAAAATAAAAGGATGGTTGTAAATATAATTGAATGAGGATAAGAATGTTAATATTTCCTTGTAGTATTTCTCAATTGGATGTTGTCGCTCTCCCCCACCTCTGAAAGCAGGGAAATTCTGCCGAGCCACCCTCTTTTTTTTATTGCATATTACATAAAACCTTATTGTTCTTGCTATTTGGTGTGTGTGAGTTGTATGCATGTATTGTGAGGTGCTAAAATGTTTTGATGGGTGATTAATTCATTTTACAAGCTTAGTTTAGTGCCCCCAAATAGTGGTGAAAATTTTACAAATTTTATTTGGTTGAAAGGTGGTGAGAAACGTACAGTTGAATTCATGGAAAGTCAAACTGTTGTTGACTCTAGCACGCCCTTTTTGACGGAAAAGTATTCATACGGGGTTGTAGAACATCCTTTTCCCTTAAACTGCTTCATAAGGGATTGGTATCTTGGCTCTGACTTCTATCATGCGGTGAAAATTGGTATTGTTCAATATGTATGTGATCATCTTTTTGCTCTTTCTTTCTTTCGAAAGAAGTATGCTCTTGTCAAACTCATATCATGATTTTGGTTCTTGGTTAACATCTCAGATGATATTGAAGATGATTTGTGCGCTCCTAGCTATGATTTTTGAAAGTTTTGGGGTTTATGGAGAAGGAAAGTTTGAGTGGAGATATGGGTATGTGTCCAAATCCCTTTCATTTTCTCTATGAGAGTATGGTTGTTCATTTATATAAAATAAATAAATAAATAAAAGATTTTTGTGTGGATATTCGAAATTTTTGAACATCACAGATGCCTTATAATCTTGATTGTTTCTAATATGGACAAAAGTGGTCAAACCTCTCTGCAGATCTTGGATGTTAAAGAACTTCTAACGTACTTTTGCTGGTCTTTGTGCGTTGATTTTGACCTGTCTCTCTTATATTCTTACAGTTATCCCTACTTGGCGGTTGTACTTAATTTTAGTCAATCGTGGGCCCTATATTGCCTTCTCCAATTCTATTCTGTCACGAAGGACAAATTGGAACCAATTAAACCATTGGCAAAGTTTCTAGTTTTCAAGTCAATCGTTTTCCTCACTTGGTGGCAAGGTGTAGCCGTTGCCTTTCTTTTTTCAGTAGGGGCTTTTAAAGGGTCCTTGGCTCGGGAGCTAAAGACACGGATACAAGACTACCTTATATGTATTGAGGTGAGCCAATACCATATTTCTTGCCCTTTCTCTTACTGTAGTGCTGGTAGTCATGCCCTTCACTTTATTTCGTTATTTTGGTTGAGATGATTGATTAGTTAAACTTATATATGCAGTCTGTACTTGGGAAGCTTGAGATGTCATTGAAGTTAAATTTATACAGACTATAGGTATTGGCTAAAATTCGATTGGGATGTTTAGATATCATTTTCAGTTGGTACAATTGTGGGTAAGATAGACACGGCCTAGGTAAGTTGATTATATTGCAAAGCTGAGAACCATCTCTGTTTTCAAGGGGAAGAAGGTAATTTTGGAAGAGGGCTATTTGAAGGTTGTTTGTAAACATTTTTTTCAATAATAGTTTTTTGTTTTTTAGAACAAAAATTCTGTAAAAACATGTTTGTATTACTGAATACATCTATAACAGCCCATGTTTTTACCATCTGGATCATTAGCGTAATTGGGGGCTCTACTTGAAAGATATAAAAGATTAAGATCTTCAAAAGGCAATTACAAGGGACTGGAGGACAAGTAGTTCAAGTTTGATCAAATTATTTTTTGCAACTGTGGAATGGAATTTCTTTTGGTTGTTATCCCTTATGGTCGGACGGTTGACACTCCATGTTGTCTGAAAATTAAGCGAGTTTGATTGTCAACTAGCATTATATTATATTGTAAAAACTTCTTTTGTTTTCTGCTATCCTTTTGTGAGTTTGAATTTCATTTGCAATTCCCGCAAGTGTTATAAATTGAAATGATTTCATCTCATTCAGATGGGTATTGCTGCCGTAGCACATGTTTACACCTTTCCAGCAGTACCTTATAAACGTGGAGAAAGATGTGTCCGTAACGTTGCTGTGCTGACGGACTATGCATCCTTAGGAACGCCACCTGATCCAGAGGAAGTTAGAGACTGTGAACGGAGAACGAAAATACGCTTAGGTCGCCATGATGAGAGAGAGAAGCGTTTGAATTTTCCCCAGAGTGTTCGAGATGTTGTTATTGGAAGTGGTGAAATTGTAAGACCTAACCCTTGTTCTTTCTAATCCTGCCTTCGCTTCTCATTTATCCTTAGGTATTGATAAGTCTTTCGTGACTTGTTCCCCATCAGATTGTTGATGACATGAGGTACACAGTCACACATGTTGTAGAACCAGTTGAAAGGGGGATTGCAAAACTTAACAAAACGATCCACCGGATCTCTGAAAGTGTTAAACGGCATGAAGAGCAGCGGAAGAGTGCCAAGGATGATAGTCATCTGATTCCTTTGAGTTCTTGGTCAAGAGAGTTTTCTGAAGTTGAAGAAAATCTTACTCAAGGCAGTGTAAGCGACAGTGGAATATACAATGGTAAGAGACAGCATTCCCAATCCAAAGCCACAGCTTCTCGAATTAGAGTTGGCAGATAACATGGCATCTGTGTATTGGGAATGTAAATCATTTAACTCATATATTGGCATGATTATTAACCATGCTGATATTCTTAGTTTAGAAATGTGAATGGCGGGGACGTTAACTTGCAAAAAGTTCTGGTCCCTTGTAGAGCTAACCCGTAACCCGAACTCATCAAATTAGGTACAAACAAAGGAAGAAACAGAAAAAAAAGGAGTCGACAGTGGCTTTGGATTATCTTTTGGTGGAAAGATCTGATGACTTTGAGCCATCAGTCTAAGTGAACTTTTTTCTTTCCGCTGAACAATTGTTTGGAAGGGATGTAAATGCTGCCAAATGTCCCTTCATATAAAGTCTTTGTTAACTATATTGTTTATTGACTGATCAATAACAGTAAACATATCGCAATCTTTGCACTCTCTCCCTCTCTCTCTCGTTTTTAGGTTTATGTTCTGGCATTTTTTGGATTGCATAAATATTATTGAAATAAAATACGGACTACAAACGCAAAGCTTGGCTGTTCAACAATAAATTGAAATAACGGACTTAGTGTATAGATCAAATCATTGATTAGCAGGTCATAGTGTGTTTTCTTTTTTCTTTTTTGAGCTCTAACAAGCGAACTATGTTGGGATTGATTATTTAGTTTTAGCTGATTTTATGGTATGGTTTTTTTTTTGGGATACATATGTAATGAAAATCATGTTTACATGCTATATGGTCTTGATTAGTGATAAAAAAAAATCTCATGAATTTATGATTAGTTTAAAGAGTAATCATCATTGCATTCACCACATGATTAATGCGTTGAAGAGAGCAAACAAAAATTAACTTTTTTTTAGTACAAGAAAAGACGGTAATCAAACAGAAGGAAAGATCGATCGACATCAATCACTTCGATGCCCATGTTGGAAAATCTTCTATCAAATTTGAATTGTTTGTGTCTTTTGAGCATGCGTTGCCAAACAGTTGATTGTCTCGTTCTGGTGTCGACGGATGAGTGTAATCTCTGATACTCTTGTATATCCAAGCATCCTCGTAATATCTTTCATTATCAATTAAGTTTCGTTCTCAAATTTATCAATTTCATAAAGCAAGTTCCAAAGTATTTGAAAATCTATTTCAGTACTAACCCACTAAAGCTCGTCTCCAAAACTAGTTTGAGTCCCTCATAGAGGGTCATAGCTTCAGCTAACTCTGTGGATCCGGTAAGCAACTTGAAATGTTCTGCTGCTAACAGAATGTTTCCATTTTCATCTCGTATAATTGCTCCAAAACCTGCATAGTCATCCAACAATGCTGCATCTGTATTTAGCTTGTATTTTGGGTAATCTGACGGTGTTCATCGCTCTAAAACATGCTGGACTCCAGGAGGGGCATCTGAAATTTGCTGAGCAGGTAAAAATTAACTATATGTTGAACCATTCAAATACGTATTAATAATTGATTCTTAATGTTGATCTTAATTTTTTCATAAAACAAATCTACGTTCAAAGTAGAGCCGCAGAGGGGATAATTTAATCTAATTCCTTGAAAGTGCCTTGTACCTAACATCCTTTGGGTAAATTCAAATAAAAATACAATTTAGTTGAAATTTAGTTCATGTGTTAGGTTTGAATGACTTCAAATTAGGACAATTATATTTAGCATATCATATATGAGATCTTTTATTTTAAGATCTATATTTGTTAATTTCAATGGGGTATATAAACTTAAGTTACATGAATTTAGATTTATAGAACACATTTTATACCATATATTTACTTTTACAAATTATAAACGCACAAATCAACTATATGTTCTATCATCTTAAATTTCCTCAAAATTTTCTTTTGTTCAATTCAAAAATATCATACAAATTCAAATATCCAAACTTCATTCCTCATGATATTCAAGTTTATGAAAATTGTGAACTCCCTTGAGTTGTTTTAAGAAAATTTTATATCTGTATCTTAAAAAGGTATCTAAAGTAACTAATTCGAGTATAATTCAAAAAGTTAAATGTTAATGTCTCTTTATAGATCGTCTATTAGATATAATGAGCACCTCTCCACATGATATGATTGATTTTAGACATAAACAATTATGGTTTTGCAATTTATTTTATTTATAAAATTTCATATTAATGGAGATGTTGTCTCAAACTTACATATCATGGATCTTCTTCTATCTTAGCTAGTGTGAGACTTTGCACTCCCAAAAATCCTCCTCTCAAAGGACTACATATCCTCCCTTCAAATAGCCATATCTATCTGTGCATACCTCTCTAGCTTCACAAATAGTCTATTCTAATTTAGGTCAACTTCTTTCTCTAGAGCACATTGTCTATTTAATAGAACTCAACCATGATTTCCACATAAATACGTCACTTAGGCTAAACACTTCTTTGTTTGGCACTCTGAGGATTTTATTGACATGACTAAGTTAGAGGTATGACTCTGATGCCACAAAAAAATCATGGTCTAAACCTAAAATGCATGTTCACTAATGACCCATTTAGATCGTGAGTTTTGTTTCATGCGTATGAATATTAAATATCTGGGAGTTGAATGTATTTGAGATATTAAACATCTGTATTTGGATATACAAGATAATTCATGTCCAAGAATTTAATTTATTTGTTTTATAAATTTTTGTTTATAATAATTATATATACTTAATCAATTAATTAAATGTGCCAACCAAAATAATTATTCAATTAATTAAGACATATTTTTTCGACTAAAAGTTAGAAATTCAAATATTTAGCCAATGTTAAAAAAAAAAAATAGATTATAGAGAATAAATTAAATTAAAATTAGTAATATTTAATATATAATTTAACTAATTAATTAGCCAATCAATTAAAATAAAAAAATAAAATTTCTAGATTAAAATATTAATTAAAAGTGATCCTGAAAATATTTAAATTTAATTAATAAGATATAATCTAATAAGTATAAATTAATTAATTAAAATATTAAAAACTATTAATTGTTAAGATTATATAAAAATTTAGTAATTAATGTATTAATTAAAATTATTAAGTCTAATTATTGATATTAATAAATAATAATGATTAATTAATATTAATTAATGATACTTTTTTTTTTTTTTTTGACTATTTCATGTGTAAAACTTCCACCTATTAACGAATAATACTTATGGCGATGAACACAATGCAAATGACCATTGAGTGGATGGAGAGCGCAAGAACAAAATTAAGTTTTTCTGAACTATTTTTGGAACTTTTTAATAATTCTTCTATGGATGTGTGCAAGCTCTTGTAGAGATTTCATCAGCTACCGCACCAATCATGAAGTGACGCCATGAACACAATGTTGGATCGGGATTTCACACGTGATGAGGTGTGGAACAACGCTGTCAAACAAATGAGCCCTACTAAAGCACCAGATCCTAAAGGGCTTCAAACACTTTTTTACCAAAAGTGCACATTGTTGGGGGATGTAACTCAAGCTTGCCTTAAATGCCTCAATGAGAAACGAATGCCAGACAAACTCAACCACACAACAATAATTCTCATACCAAAAAGCAAAAATCCAACTATGGTGACTGATTTTCGTCCTATTAGTCTTTGTAATGTGTTTTATAAGAATATATCTAAAAAGTGTTTGCAAATAGACTAAAATGCATTCTTGATGAAATAATCTCTAAAAGCCAAAGTGTTTTTATTTCTGATCGTCTCACAGCTAATAATGTTATCGTTGGTTTTGAATGCCTTCATCATATTAAAGTTTCTACTGCCAAAAGGGGTTATGCTTCTATGAAACTGGATATGAGTAAGGCGTACGACAAAGTTGAGTGGGGTTTTCTTCGATGCATGATGGATGAGATGAGATTTAGCTGTAATTGGATTTATAGACACCACGTGTTTGGAATTTGTTTCTTTTTCTCTATAAATAGTGAAAATTCGTCATCTTCTCAGCCTAGAAGAGGTTTAGGGAAAGGGGACCCTCTATCTCTTTACCTTTTTCTCATTTGTGCTAAGGATTATTGAATCTTCTTAAAATGGTTGACATAAATAGGAAGCTATCTGGATTGAGAATTACAAGATAGGCTACTACTATTTCTCATTTGTTCTTTGCAGATGATAGCATTTTATTCATTAAAGCCAATAGGGAGGAGTTCATGGAGATTCAACAAATCCTGATAGTGTATGTTAGGGCTTCCGATCAATCGGTCAATTTTAACGTCAGAGGTTGCCTTTGGAAAGAGGATCCCAATGAGTGTAAAGCGCAACCTTGCTGAAATTTTTGGGGTGCATGTTGTGGAGGATCATAGTCGTTATTGAGGTGTGCCTTCTATCCTCTTGATAAACAAAAGGGGGTCTTTAAACTACATAAAAAAGAAAGTAACAAAAATATTTCAAGGATGGAAAGGCAAGCTGATTTTGAAAGTTGGGAAGGAGGTACTCCTTAAGGCAATGGTGCAAGCGGTACCCACGTATACTTTGAGTTATTTCAAATTACCTAATAGTTGTTGCTAAGATCTCAATCGCCTTGTGGCAAACTTCTGGTGAGGTAATTTTGAATAGGGGCACAAGATTCACTGGATTAGTTGGAAGAAAATACAAAACCAAAGGATAAGGATGGAATGAGATTCCGAGGTATTCAACAGTTTAATCAAGCTCTACTTGCTAAGCGCTCTTGGCAGATCTTAAAACGCCCAAATTCTCTTTTAGCCAAAACTCTGAAAGCAAAGTATGTTCCACACGAGTAATTCTTACAAGCAAGTTTAGGTTATCAACCTTCTTATGTGTGACGAAGTATCATTTGGGGCCATAAACTGACAATGAAAGGAGG
>JAOANK020000029.1:396004-413958 GCA_026257165.2 Telfairia occidentalis | reverse complement strand
TAACAATATAATTGATTGACATTTTCTACTAATAATTGGTCATTTGATTAAAAGAGTGATTAACTTTTAAAAAAAAATTATGTGCTTTTATATTACGAAAATGTTGTAAGCTTCTATCGAATTGATTGATTATTTAATTTTAATGAGTTGTTAAAAGATAATTTATTAACTCTTAAATTAAATAAATTAAAAATTATTATCAATAATTGCTCTTTATTTTATTTTTTTGAGTTCAACAACTTGTGAGGTGGGAGATTCGAACCCATGAGTTTTTTTGTTAAGAAGATAAGCATTTAACCAATTGAACTATACTCAGTTTGGTCAATAATTGTTTTTTTATTGCCCACACCATCTATTTTTGGTTGATGTGTTTTTAATTGACTAGAAATATGAAAATGATATGGGGTAATTATAATATGTATATGATTCTTATTCTTTATGCAAGCATACAAATTAATGTCAAATTCAAACAATTTTCAGAAAATCATATAGAAGGGCAATGCCATTATCATTAATTTATATTGATGTCTATTTCTATATGCTTTATCACTTTGTTCTTTTCAAATCGACAATAGGCTTAGATAGGAAAAAAAAAATCAATAAAACTAACATAGAAATTGAACAATTTGTAAGAAGACAGCTAAATTGAAAAAAAAAATTGCAAAAGAACATTATCTTTAAGTCATGGCCTATGGTTTGTTTTCAAAAGCAGTCTTCGAATAACACCAAAATCTTTTAATTTATCCCCAAGCTTCTAAAATTATTTGCAACATCAACTACACAACTATACTTATAATTTGGCATATGGTAGTAAGATGAGTTAATTAATACTTAGGCACATATGGAACCCCACAAAATCAAATTTTAAAAAAAGAATGGTCAAAAAATCATTAGTCTTCAAGTAGATTTATTTGTGCAGGTTTTACCAACCCTGATGGAAGATTAGAAAACAGCCAAGTCTGATTCTAGAAGATGATAGAACTTTTTTATGTGAAAAGGTAAAAATTATTGCGCTTGAAAAAAACACCCATAATTAAGACCATCCACATCTCTAATCTTTTTTCTTTATGATGCAAAGTCTATAAAGTTAAAAAGTATAATGATACAATGGGACTTATCCCCCTTTTTTGTATGGTTTCAAGTGGGAGCAGTTAAAATCTTCAGAAGCTGTTTTTGTATATCTTATTATAAAGAGAGAAAACCCAAAAAAAAAAAAAAAGTGGACTCCAAATTGCAATCACGGTTTGACTTGAAACACAGCCATGACTTTGGCGCTCAGTGAAGAAATTTATTGAAAACTACTCCCAATTTGCAGAATCGAGTGGTCATTTAGACGCAGTCATGACGCGTTTATATGTTTATATCTGAATGAACTTTTGTTGTTATAAAAGTAAAAGTAAAAAAAAGACGAATATATTAGACAATTTCAAATGCAATAGAGAGAAGAAAGAGAAGCTCATTGCTGCAGTGAAGTGAACCATTTATGTGGGTGTTTTTGGGGTCAACATATTTGAGGAATAAATTCAGTTTTTGGGGCCTACAACAATCTAATCTAACACCACATTCTGCTTTGAATTCTTATTCATGTGAAACAATCATATTACCTTTTAAGACGTCCTTGAATTTTCACCAGAAACCATACAACAACAAACCTGTGGTGTCAATTCTTTTAGTTGGCTGCTCCTGCTTCTTCATTTGCAACATTTGAAGTCTCAGTAATCTCCGTGGCGCCGTGCCATTTTTATATGCAGTTGGATGGAGGCGAAATTCGGTTTACGGTTCAGCTAACTAAATTGACTCTTGGGGGTCATCCATGCCGATTCATCGAGGCCGAGATAATCGCCGCATGAATTTTCTACGTCTTCAGAATCGTAGGGAAAAACAGGCCTAATGCTCACTCTTGGTTTCCTTGATGGCAGTAGAGGAAGTGGTGCTTCCCCTTTAAGAATCCTTGCAGCTTCTTTCACAGTTGGCCTCTTTTCATGATTTGGATGCACACAGAAAAGTCCCACCATCAGCAATCTCTCCATTTCTACTACATTGTACTTTCCCATCAACCTTAAATCAGAAGCTTGAATCAGTTTCCCCACTTCCCATAAATCCCAAACCCAATCGACAAGCACCGTCCCGTCTTCGTTTACAGGCCTTCTTCCCGAGGCAACTTCGAGTACCACCACACCGAAGCTGTAAACATCAGTTTTGACAGTGGGAACACCGGAGTAAACATATTCGGGGGCAAGATATCCCATTGTTCCAGCTGGTATGGTGGCTTCCCTCGTGATCGAACTGTGTTCGTACACTTCTGCTAAACCGAAATCCCCAAGTTTTGCATTGAACTCTGCATCGAGCATAATGTTGCAGGTCTTGACATCTCTGTGGATAATTTGGCTCTCACACTCTTCATGGAGATATGTCAATGCAGAAGCAACCCCAAGAACTATGGAGAATCTCTTCTTCCAAGGAAGGACAAACTGTGAATTGGAGGAGCTCTTGTGGAGAAGCTTGGCAAGGCTTCCATTGGGCAAGTACTCGTAAACAAGGACCAATTCATTTGCCTCACAGCACCATCCATAAAGCTGAACTAAATTCTTGTGTCTCAAGCATCCCGCCATCGTTGCGAACTCCGTGGTGAAAGGATTGCACCGATGATTGTTTCCCGTGCCTCGCTCGAATCGTTTGACAGCAACGTCTCCACCTGATGGAAGAGACCCTTTGTAAACTATTGCAGAACCACCTTCCCCAACAACTCTGTTTTGATTAAACCCCATTGTAGCCAACTTTATCTCCCCCAGAGACAATCTTGTTGGAACTCTGTTCATCTCAACTTGACAGGTTTGGTGGGTTGCTCTTCCTCTGCTCATTCTACCTCTTAGCTTCTTTACCAAAACGAAACTAAGCAAACCAACAATTGCAAGAATGGCACATATAAATGCAGCTAAACCTCCCAAACCAAGGGCCAACTCTCCAATCTTCTTCCTCCTATTGTGAGGATCGATGCCACGACTGTTGTTGGCACTCGAATCCTCTGTCGAGCACATAAAACAGTCTCCTTCATTAACCGTATCCACAGGAGTCAGAGAAGGGACCAACCCAAAAGTTTTAAATCGCCATCTATCGACAATGTAAAGAGCAGAGCCCTGTCCATTAGAGGCAGAGAACCCCACATACATGAACTCCTTGAATAGCTTGGAGAGGTCAATGTGTGCAACCAAAAGAGGATTTGTAGGCCGGGACTGCGAATACCCGACCCAGACCCGAATCATCTTGGAGTCGTCCCTGTACTCAATCCAAGCAGTAACCGGTCTCCCATTCTTGAGCACAATGCCCCTCGACCCAAAATCAACAGAAGTGAAAGACGAAGGTGAGTTGACATCAATGCCGAGATGGTTGTCGTTAATGTCTCCGAGATTAGGGTCGAAATTGGTGTCGAATTCGACAGCGATGAAAGAGTGATGGGAATTGGGAGGGGGTTGAGGGAGGCCCATGTAGCCATGAGAACGGCTAAAAGATTTGGAATAGGAGGTGATGAGAAAAGCGAGACCGTCGGCGAAAGGGCAAAGAGGGGTGGGAAGGATAGAGAGGGAAAATCGAGAGGAGAAAGATGCGGTGGAATTGGTGGTGAAATCAAGAAAGCGAATAGGGTTAATGTAGAAGGCTGTTCCGACGCCACTAGAGGAAGAGGAAGTAGAAGGAAAGGGAAGGCAATTGAGTTCTTGAGTGAGAAGAATGGCGTTGTTTCTGAGGTGGGCGTCACCGGAGAGGGTAACGTTTTGTGCGGGCAAGAAAGAAAGAGAAAGAGGAGCAAAATTGGAGAGGATCAAGAAGAAGAAATAAAAGCAGAAGAAAATGGGAGAAGAAGAAGAAGAGTGCATCATCATCCTAAAACAGAAGAAGACGACTGCAACTGCGACGTCGACTTCGACTGTGAGCCGCTCATGGATAAGAAACCTTACGCTTACGCACAGATTCGATGAGTAGGAAGAAGAACGAAATCCATAACTGCTCCCCACTCAGCTTCCTCTCTTTGGCCGTTCGGCTGTGAGACACAGGCAGCGGCAAATCACATGGTAGTTTTTTTTTAAGTTCAAAACCACATGGTAGTTGGTTTCCGTACTTGAACAATTTTTACCAACACCAACATTCATTCAGATTAATTTCATATAATCTATAATCTGGATTCTGCACTCACATAATAAATGTTTTGATTTTTTAACTTTACTGGACTATGGCCCGTATACAAACCCTCGATCAGGAATTAGGGAATGAAAATGTTTTCGATAGTCTTTACCAAAGTTGAGGGATGAAAATAAAAAGTAAAACTCACTCCAAATTTAGGAATCTAATTCCAAAAAAAAAAAAAAAGCAATTCAGTTACTTCAAAAATATGTTCAATCTCAATCTCATTCTCATTCATTGATCGGTAAGACCCATCTATTTTTTTTTTTTAATTATTTTACTTACTTCTTCCTTTCTCTTTCATTTGTCTCACAAGTTTAGGATTTTTTTGAAAAATTAATATGCAATTTTCTCCCTCAAAATAAATGTTTAAATCTATGTTTAGATTCGCATTGATTGGCTATTGTATAAAAGCTTTCATCCAAAACAAAAACAAGTTTCAAAGAGAAATACAATATATGAGACTACTACTATTTTTTAAAAATAGAAAAATTCAAAACATACTTGGATATTACTTTCACTTGAAAAATAATTTAGAATTTGCTCAGTGATCATTAATTAATTAGACTTTATTATTATATTTATATTTATAAAATATGAAAGAGAGAAAGAAAATGAGTTGGACAGACGCATTAGAGAGGGAAATGTAAAACATAAAATATAAAATTTATTTCAAGAGATACAGGTGTGGTCTTACGGAGTGAAATTTTAAAAATAACAAAACAAAACAAAGGATTTTTTTAAAAAAATAACAAAATTGGAGTAGTTATGGAAATAATTATAAAATTAGGTGCCGAAATCGTGGTCATTGGTCGCGATTAAGGCCTAATCGTGTACAACGTACACGTTTTAACCAAAAAATGCGGACATTATAAAAAAAACTCGCGTACATCCTTGCTTACATGCAGGCACGTGGCATTAAGTTACACTAGGTAAAATAACAAATAAAATGGCCACTGAAATATCAACAAAGAAGGAAAAGAAAGAAAAGATGAGCCATTCGACTCCATTGTTGAGAAATAAAGAGAGAGAAGAGAATCCCACAGAAAAAAGAGAGAAAACTCAGAATTAATTGAGGAAAAAAAAAAACCTAAACAAAATCCTAAACCCAAAATGGAAGAAGCGAGGAGGAGCATCGAGTGGGGATGTAGAATCTGAACAACCCAGGAGGGGTTTGAAGGTTATTTAAAGAGAGGTTAAGATTTTTGAAAAAAGGATCAAATTTGTTAATGTAATCTATGGGTAACACTACCAAACCAAGCATACAACTAGTTAAAGGCATAAGAGGTCATGAGTTCAAATCTCTCTGATCAAGATATTATGGATTCGAATCCTCTCACCCTACGTTGTTGAACTCAAACAAAAAAAATCTCTGGGTAACACTGCTTTGTTCATCTGGAGACATCTGTTAGTGAAAAGGAAAATTGGATTTAATTCCTCTCTCTAAATTTATTTGAAGTATTTATTGCTTGCAGTCTTCCTCGAGGCTGCTATAGATTTTCGTGAAAAAAGAGACCATCACCATTCAATACAGCCAAGAAAGTTGGTTTACCAGTAAATCGTGTACGATGTACACGATTTATGTGAATCACCTCCACCAACTATTGACGTGGCTTATGTGTAACTCGCGTACATCGTATGGCTGGTAAAAAAAATACCTTATTTTTACCATTACTTTTAAACTTTACCTCAGTTTCAATTTTTTTTTTATTTCTTTTACATTATTAAAATTTTTATTTTAAAAGCTACCCTGATTTTGAAATTTCTTTTTAAACATCATTATTGGTAAAAATAACCCCAAAACAAAACATAAAATTAAAACCAATTTTTAAAAATTTGTTTTCTACTTTTAAAAAATTTACTTACAATTTTAAAAATTGTAAACATAAATAGAAATCAAATTAGAACTTAGTCCGATCATGTAAACAATAAAATTAAAGTTCAGCAAAAATTTACATTCCAGTCTATTAAAATTAGTAACTCATTCTCTGCCAATTACTGGTAAAGAGCCTAAGAATTTTATCATCATTATATAAAAGGCCGCAAAACCATATTCTGAGATCAGCTCAGATCAGATTTTATTTTGAAGGACCAAGTCATGGAAGCATCAATTCTGAGTTTCTTGTCAAACCGAGCATAGCTCAACTGGTTAAGACATATCTCTAAGACCAAAAAGTCGCAGGTTCAAATTCCCTACCCACGTGTGTGGTCGAACTAAAAAAACAAAAATAAAAACACATTCTGTTGTAAACCAAACTGTCCTTTGTATCAATTCAACTTCCTACCAAATCAATACACAGAAAATATATATTATCACCTAACATTCCAAGATTTGAAGTTGAGAGTAAGAATTAAGCCAGCATTGAAAAGAAACATCACTTTAGCATACACACAGTAAGATGTCTGCCGTAGGTAGTAAACCTCACGTAAAATGCCTACCACCTACCTCATGTAGCTACCGTTCGACAAGTCGATTCAAAGCTTTCTTAGCAGTCTCGACTGCTAAAGCGCTTCACACATTCATCCCTGCAATTGTAAAAAAGTACATAATCACAACACTTCTATAGTGAATGAACAAATGGAACCGTGTATAATCTATTCCTCAATTGATGTTATGCACCACAACAGAAAATTTGTAGTTCAAAAATGTTGATAAAGACAAAGTAACATAACAACAATACATGGATCTTGTCACCCAAGAACATGTTGCTAGTAAAATGCTATCCCTTCTAGTATACCTCCATCTATACTGCAGCAAAGTTTTGACTTTTTGTTCTACGCTGAGCACCCTTTACACTCATTGACTCAATGAGTAAAACAAGGTCTTTGTAGTTGGGAACAGTTTAAATATGCGATTCCAACTCTTCCAGTAATCCAGGTTTTCTAAGAGAGTTAAAATAGAAATAAGAACACCTACCACTAAGATTGTTAACTGGAATATAAAAAGGAGACGAAAACATAAAAGAAAGTTAGTCGATCCATAAGATTCTCCAACCCACTACTTGCGAATGAGATGTCAGATAATTCATATATCAAATGCAGAATCAAATGTAAAATTCAAGGCCCCTCTGACTAAATGGCTTTGGAAATATCTGAGAGAAGTTGAATCTTTAAGGCACAAAATCATATCGAGCAAGTATTGATGGAAAACGGTGGGTGATTCAAGAGGACCCTTTGGAGCCTGGTTCAGGGCCTTGGCAGGATGTTTCTAAGCAAAAAGACTGGTTTGAGCTTAAGAAACAGTGAGAACATTCACTTTTAGGAGGATCTATGGTGTGAAGGCAGGACTTTCGGCTGGATGTTTCCTAACCTGTAGTATGCCCTGTTGAATCTAAACAGCAGTTCATCGGTAATTGCTGGAATACCGACAAAGGGGGCTGAAAATGAAATTAGAGCCTCAAAAAAGAACCATCTGAGTTCAAGACTTGGAGGATTGGATCGCCCTTGCTCAGAGATCCATTGTCTCAACAAACTCTCCAAGTCCTCAGATAGATGATGAAAGATGGAAGCTTTGATGGGCTTTGATGGGCTCTTCCGTAATTCTAAATGTCAATGTTACAAACTGCATATCAAAACGAAAGTTAAAGGTGTTCTTGTGGTCACCTGAGTTACAATGCCGATGAAGTTGAATCAGAAGCCAATTCCGCAGCCTCCTTCTGTCTAAGATAATGATGCAAAATGGAAAGTTTTGCCGTCTCGAAAGCGAAGTAGCCGATCGCCGCAAAGCAGGCACTGTGAAGAACTCGAGGACCCATGCCACGGGTTAATCCAATCCACCCTTCCTCCTGCAATATTTGCTGGATCGTAGCCGAGACCCCACTGTACATTGCAGCCGAAACTTTGTTAGCAGCCTCCCCTTGAACCTGAGTCATCAACCGTGTCTTCACCACATCAAGAGGTGTTGTAAGAGTAGCCGATATTGCACCTGCTAATGCGCCACAGCAAACGCTCTGAATCGGTTCCAGATTATTACTGTTCGTCTTGCTCAGAACTGCAGCTTTCAGATACTCAAATGAAGAGTAACTCAAAACCCCAGCTGGTAAATTCCTTAGCAACGTAGCAAAATAGCCAGCATATAGACCCATTATACCATCTTTCTCCAGAATCCGAATCAAAACCTCCCAAGACCTTCCTTTAGCTCCAACCTGCATTCTTTGAGTGATTAACTCCTTCGGCACCATTATAGCAGAGGAGATGATATTTCCCATGGCCCCAGCCGTTGGAGGAATGAGCAGAGAAGGGTAATCAAATTTCGACAGAATCGACTTACCAAACTCACAGGTCCCAAAATAAACGGCCGAGGAAGCTGCGGAGCCGACGATTACAGCAGAGACGCCGCTGTAAAACCCTAGAATACCTCTGGATTGAAAGGTCTTGACGACGGCGTCAAATGTGCCCTTGTAAATCTCCGATGCCCCTTTCGTCTGGAGCTTGGTCTTAATAGTATCGAGTGGATGAAGACACACGTAAGTGAAGGCGCCGGCTATGGCGCCACCACCGGCGCCGACGATTGCCCGTTCAAGAACGGACAAGTTCTTCAAAAGGGATTGGATTTTGGGGCTGTTTTTTGGGGCGGGTTTGAGCCAATTGGAAGATTTGGGGGTGAAAACCTGTGCTTCGGTGGATAAGGATAATGAAGAAAAGGAAAGGGGAGGGATGTGATTCCGATCTTTGGGGGCTTTACTTCCGGCATGGACGGCGGAGATGGGACTGTGAGGCGACAGAAGTGAATCGAAGTGAGAGAAAAGAGTGGGGAATTCGAAAAGAGAAGGGTAGCAAAGGGGGTCCGGCGAGGGAAGGCCGAGAGCCGCGGAGAGTCTGGTTTCCATTACTATAATTCTCTCTCGGTCTCGGCTTTTTCACTCTGCTCTCACCGGAAATGGAGGAGGATCTGGGAAAATTGAGATCGGAGAATATATATTACAAATTTGATAAACCCCTCAGGCTCAGGCTCAGGCCCAGGCTTCAATTAATCTCATTCTGTTGAAGGAGAGTCAAAAGCCACGCCACGGTGGGCAAGGGACAGCCCCTCGACACTTTGACCTCGCGGATCATGCTTGGATCACAAATAAAGTTTATTTAAATAATTACAAAAAAGAAACTGACAGTTTCCAGTTGGGCTGGGCTGGGCTAGGTGAACGAGACGAGTAATTTATTTTGGGCCCATAGTATGAAACACACGTCAATTTCAATAATTGGGCCTTTAAGTCTAGTCCAGAAACTCTCGTTAACCGATTCGGTCCACAAATTTGGGCTGATTGAGATTTATGCTTTGTTTTCATGCTTTTTTTAAAAAAAAAATAATTATGATATAGCAGGGTAGATTGACAAACCCTTTAATTAGGTAGCTTATAGGTTTATTAGGAAAAACTCATTAATGAAACAATGTGTACCATCACACCTATAATATTATAAATAATGAATGCTATGTCAATACTAATTAAAATATAAAACTTACAAATTTTCCAAACCTATAGCTAAATTGGTTAAATCGTATCTCTCCGCCCAAAAAATCAGAAGTTTGAATCTCCACTCTCACGTATTGTTGAGCTTAAAAAAAGAAACGTACTTATACATATTTTTATTTTTATTAAAAAAAAATGAATTTACAACATTAAATAATATATTTATAAAAAAAAAGTATTATTTTTATATTTTAAAATTTAAAATTTAAAATCTGGATCCACTAAAAACATAAAAATATTGTTTTTAAATTTGAAATTATTTGGATCACAGAATTATAAAATAATTTTAAATAACAAATTTTATTAAACGAATATGAAATTAAAAAACAGAATTCAAATTATATATTAAATAAAGTCTTATTTTCCGAATTCAGATCTGGATTTGGATTTGCAAGCCTACTAAAAATAGGTATTATAAATGATGTCCCCCTCTTTTTCCAACGCCAATCATATCAGAAATACCTATAAAGTTCAATCTGTACAGTCTAAATATTTTGTTTTTATTGAAAGTTAAAAGTTTAAATATTTACTCCACAGCCATAATGTCGTACATTTTTTTTTTTTTTTTTTTTGAGAATGTATATTTAATTTAATTAAACTTTAGTATCTCACAGCAAATATAATCAATTCACTGTTGCATCTTTAGTATAAGTAAGTAGAAATAAGTTACATATGAATCTTTGACTTTTTGGTTGAAAATATACATCTTAACTGGTTAAGCTATATTTAGGTTGGTCAGTTACAAATTAATATATGATAAGTGAAAATTGAACTTTACTATGTGCAATCATATGGTCTTTGGGGTAGAACTAGGAAAAAGGTTGGCTTTTTTTTGTCTAATCATATGCTATAACAATTGGTACATTATTACCAATGATTACCAAAATGTATATTGCCCCTAAAACAACCATATGAATTTAGGCCCTCCCCCCTAAAAGTAAAATGTGGCATTGTGGAGAGAGAGAGAGAGGGGTATGTGATATGTCAGGGACAGAAGTGATGTAAACATGGCCAAAATAGGGGCCCCTCAAAGAACTGCAGCACTTCTTCAAAAATTAATATTCAAAATATTAATTCTCTTTAACTTCCAAAACATATTATAAATCAAAGTTTGGGATAAATATCATGCTAAAAGATATTGGTTAATTTGGGTGCAATTTAATTTCAATTTCTTTCTTATGGTATTGTTAGACACCACAAATCATCATAAAATTATTTTTTACCCGCCCAAATAAAAAACATCAACTCATTGTCACACATATAATGTGATGATATGGTAATGATATAAAACAATTTATGAAATTGGCTAAACTATAAGGATCAAATTGAAACTTCTAAAATCATAGAGACCAAATTAAAACTAATTAGCACAAACTATAAGAAACGAAATTGAAACTTTTAAAATCAAATCAAAATTATGCTAGCTCAAACCATACGAACCAAATTCGCCACTTAATCCAAAAAAAAAAAAAAAAAAAAGGTTTTTATAAAATAAAAGCTTATTATTATTACTTTTTTGGAAAACCATGTTTTAGATAGGTGGGTAAAAGAAACCCAAAAAAAGAAGGGTTGTTTTTTTTTTTTTCTCCCTTTTTGTTTTTACTATCTTTATTATATGGAAGGTAAGCAAAAAGGTCAAGAAATTTGTAATTACTTGGGCCAAATATGTTGAATAGCAAAAGGTGGGTTATTTTTTTCAAAGGAAGTGTTGTGTGTGTGAAATTTGTTGATTTGTATGGGTCCACTCTTAGCTTCTTTTAAGAGAAGGAACTGAAAAGCAAAAGTAAAGCTGGGAAAAAAAGTAAAAGAAAAAGGGTTTTTGGCTGTGCAAGAATTTGTCTCACCTCCCAAAGAGTCTTTTTTTTTTTTTTTTTGGGTGGAATATTGGGAAACTATTTCTCTTGTTTTCTAAAAGTAAAGGTATTGCATCACCAACATTATTATGTATATGAGTTTATAGATGTGGAAGGTAAAAGAGATCATATTAATTGATTAGTTAGAGGCCAAATTGAGCATAGCTGATCAACTGGTTAAAGCATAGTTTTCCAACCAAAAGATCGAGGATTTGAATTTCCACCTACATATGTTGTTGAACTAAAAAAAAAATGATTATTTAGAATCTTCACTCTAAGCTATACTTGAATTGACAGTGTGATAAGATTGAATTTTTTTATAAAAAAAAGTTATATGTATTTGTAAGATTTTGAATTTGTTGATTTGGATCTTTGTATCAAAATTAAAATTCTTTTAACACTTTGTCAAAGCAATGAGTAGGTCAAACCATCCTAAGATATATGGTTGATTATATCATATATGTATAAGACAAAATTTATGTTTTAATCTCTAATGTTTATGTCTGTTTTCTAATTCCTATTATTTGAAAAGTTTTAATTTAATCTCTTATATATTAACATTTTTAAATTTAGTCATTCACTATTGGTGAATATTAAAATTGGTTGATGATAAACTTAAATAGCATAATACTTAATGAACTAGTGAAAAAAAAATTGAAAAAAAAAATCATCTAAGAAAAAGAAATTTTGATGTTTCTACCGATTTCTTAAAAATTTGGAGGAAGAAATAGAAACTTTTATCTCTCTTAGATGAACTTTTTTCTTATCTAAATTTTCACCCAATTCATTAAGCATTACGTCGTGTAAGTTTATTATCATCCAATTTTAACATTCACCCAATATGAAAGACTAAATTGAAAAATGTTAAAATATAAGAGACAAAATTGAAAATTTTTAAACGATAAGAAGCCAATTAAAAATGCATCCAAACATTTTAGTGAGTATAAAACATATACTTAGACTAAAAGAGAAATGAATGACTTAACAATACATACAAGAAGGAATCATACTTCAAGATTTGGCTCGAAGACTATCCACCACAAATAGCGCCAGAAATTTGTGTTGATCTTCCCATCTGGCTTTAATTTCTCTAATTTGTTTCCTTTGTACTAAAAAAAAAATGAATGACTTAAAATTACATTTTCAATAAACTAAAGGTCATTTTTTTTAAAGGCAAGATCTAGAGGTAAACACAAATAAAGTTGGGAGGATGAAAGTTGAGGTTTTACCAGTTGAATGATAGGTAAAAATATTAAAAAACTGAGGAAAAAATTAATTTTTATCTCTAAACTTACCTTTTGACCTTAAAATTTCAATTTGAGTCAATTGAATCTCAAACTTAGATAAATGTTATAATCTTATCTTTAAACTTGAAAAATGTTGCAATTTTTACCCTCTTACAAGTTTTTGCTCGAAATATTCTAAAGAAAAAGTATTCTCATAAACTCACAGCAAATTATAAAACATAAATAAGGAACAATGTTAATAGAATTACAAAGAAGAACAACATTAAAACTAAATTTTTGTTGAAATTTAGAGAACGAGTTTATATATTAAGAGATCAAACCATTAATTTTTATTATGATAATTGATGTGTTACTAAACATATGACAATAATAAAGAAATTTGTAGACAACGAGTTTAAATAAAGATAACTACCTAGATATAATAAAAATTTATAATTTTTATAACAACCAAAACGTTCCATATATTGGTATAAAGCCCATGAAAATCCAATAATAAAGTGCAGTGATATGGAAGTGCTACTGACCAACTAATCATTTATTAGTGAGTTGACAAAAATTCTACCTCCACTCCAACTGCGCATTGAAACTCAGATAATAAGCAGTTTTTTTTTTTCTATAGGCTTGTGAATTTATATAATCTCCAAAGTACTAATTAAATTAAACTAAAGAAAATATAAATGAAATGTTCAACCGGTAGTTGCATTCATTGCGGGATGGGACTTTTCATTAATGTCCAATGTATTTGATACTATATACTAAAATTTCAAATTTGTAATACTAACGCAGTAATTAAAACAGCTAAATTCAATAAATAATTTAAAATTTAAAAAAATACTCATTTCTGGGTTAGTTCAACTGAAATATTTGAACTAATTATTTTAACATAAATGGCATAATTAGAGCTAAGTAAAAAAAAAAAAAAAAAAAAAAAACTACTACGTAACCATTAGAGGCCCTTCAATTTCAACAATTTTCAATGTAGTAAACTGTTTGGTAGGAAAATTATCATAAAAGTTTGATAAGGTGGTGATGAATCTAATATTAAGATTTGGTTGTTTGAGTGAATTAGTAATTAAAAAAACATGGAGATGATTGAAATGATAAATTGAATGTGAAGGAAAACAAAAAGAAATCAAAATGAAACTGAGATGACGAATGAATTGAACCAAAATCTTGAATGTGAATAGTTGTTGGATTGTTTAGGTGAATCATAGCATTAAAATTGGACGCACTGTGTGGAACATGTCACATGCAAGCGTGGGTTTAGAAAAATTGAACCCAAAAACCATTAAATTCTTCGGTGTAAGTCTCACGTGACAATCACTTCTAAGTCATGAAAATGTTTAAGATACGCATGACATTGAATTTTAAGCAAAAAAATATTATTAATAAGGGAAGAAGAGAAGAATAAGAAAAGTAGACTAAAAAAAAAATCAAAAAGAGTGGACAAAAAGGGAACAACCAGGTGTTTTTAGGGCTCCATAAATGCAACAAGTATACTTTTTTTTTATTCCCCTTTTTCCTTTTTTCCCCTTTTCTTTGACAGAAACAAATATAGATGATAAAAGAGTTTAAATCTTGGGATATGGAAATAAATTCATCAATCGCGTGCCTCGTTCGTGGTAGAATTTGGAAGTTGAAATTTTGAGATGTCCAGAGGAGACAAAGTCGAGATGCACACTACCTGTTGTATAGTCATTCTTGCCAAGAGGACATGCAGAGAGGATATAGCATCGAGACACTAGGGAGAGCATCGAGACATTGATGCTAACCAGGCGAAGTTCATAGCATCTCAATGCTATAGTAATAAATTGAAGTTCACCCTGGTCACTTTGTCTTCTTTTTCTTTATATATATGTTTGTACATAGAAGAAAAATGAGTGTGGACTTGGTGATTTTAGAGAGAAAAATGTGTGTGACCATTTATTTGAGAGAGAGAAAGTGAGATAGTGAGAGAAATAGAGAGATCTTTGCTCTGTGAGATATTGTGCGGCGATGTTCTGATCAAGTCTTTCTCATTGTAATCTTCCGTTGATTTAGTTGAACCCGCCGGTGCAAGAACTGGACGTAGCCCTTTCGTTATTGGGGTGAACCAGTATAAACTCTCGGTATCAAGTGTCTCTGTAACCCCTCAGACTTAGGATTCGAAATTCGGATTTGGCACCTACTGGCCCCGACATTCCATTGCAACTTGGTCACGCTATCTACTTGACTCGAGCTACTTGCCATAGTGAATACTGTCCCTACAGACCGACACAGTTTCTTTCAGCACGCTTTGTCCTCACTCACATACTTCCTAGGTAAATTTCCTTGGAGGTCACCCAACATAAAATTGTTCTAACTCAAGCATGTTTACCTTTAGAATTTTTATGATTGGGCCACAAAAAGGAAGGTGCTTGTTAGTATAGGTAACCACTATCATAAAATTGCTTTTTTAACTGATTTAAAAGTCATTTTAAGTACTGAAGAGCTTATTTGGAAATTATAAAAAACTTGTTTATCAAGAGTTTGGTTTCTTTGGTTTTGTAATAGATATATATAATTTTAGCAAATTTTAACTAATAAAAATCTTTTAACAGCCCTCCTTATTTGAAATATGGACTAAAACTTTAAAAATTCTTTAAAGGAAAGAAAAAGCAAAACAAAGAAATCAAGAACAACACATCATCTTATTTTTTAAAAATAAATTATTATCAAAGGAGTATGGTGATTTAGGAGATATTTGACTCAAAAAGTTGTGATAAGTCTATGTTTGTTAGCTTCTATTTTAGGGGTACAACCGCGTGGTTTCCGCATTATTTAGAAATAAATAAAGATAACATTTCCTTTATTATATGGTTGTTTAGGAGTTCAAGAAAAAAAAAATTTGGTGGGATTTGGCCAAAAGTGAGAAATATTATATAATTATTGAAGATGGTAGCTGTTGATTATTTTAAGATTAAATTACAAATTTAGTTCTATCTAATAAATTATTGAACTTTAAAAGTGTCTCATAGGTTCCTCGAACATTATTCAAATTTTTTTTCTAATATAATGTCTCTCACGCATTCAACATTTTTCAAAATTAACAATTCTATTAACAAGAAAGAAACCTAAAAGTGGAGGAACTAAAATTTGTAATTTAATCTTAACTCCATATATATATAGACTTAATTATACAAAATACTCTTATACTTTGTACCTTATTTCAAAAATATTTTAATTCTTTCAAAAATTTCAATACTATTATTACCTTTGCTAAATGTCTCAAAAAATACCCTTCAAAAAATTTGATTCGATGTTTGATAGAAAGTTGACATGTTTGCTAATATATAGAATACATGAATACAAAATGACCTACGTGGCAGTTTAAGTGAAAAAAAACGCAGCGTTCCATTTTTTTTCACATGCATTTTTAAATGTTGATTTTGATTTTTTAAAAATATTTATTTTATTTTAAAGCTTCAAATCAATTCTAAAACGTTATATTTTTTTTAACTCAAGTATCCATATAATCCACATGTTAGCAGAAACATCTAATTAAATTTTTCTTAAAGAGTATTTTTTGAAACATTTAGCAAAATTGAAAGGTAGTATTAAAATTTTTGAACGAATAAAAATATTTTTTAAACAATTTACAAAGTAAATGAGTATTTTGTATAATTAAGCCGAATATATAATATTAATCGATAGATATGTAAAATAGAAATTGAAAAAGTAGGGTGTAGTGTGTCAAATCAAAGAGATGGGATATTGGGCGTTGTTGAAGAATGAAGAATGAAGGGTCCCTCTCCTCTTTGAAATTTGGCTTCTTCTACGCAAAGCTAGCCTTTGGAAGCTGCTGCTGCTTGCCTGCCTCCTTTTTTATTATTATTATTATTATTATTATTATTTTCCTTCTCTTCTTTTATTTTATCGTTTTATGTTTTGTTTCTCGACATTCTTACTTCACTACTCCGTCGCCACCTTACACCCTTTTTTTCTTTTCTCTTCTTTTATTTTTTTTATATATTCTCATTAATTCTCTCACATTTTATTTTATATCCTACTGTTGCGTTCGATCGACTTTTTCCCTCATTTATATTAATTTTAGTGTGAGGCTACCTAATGTAGATGCAAATGACAATATTCTTTAAGATATTATTGTGGACAATTGTCTCCCAGGATAGGATGTGTTATGGGAAAAGGTAAATGATAGGTTGAAGTCAAACCGATGGGCCCTGCATGCATGGACCAATGGCCATTGGGCTTCGTGACCAAAGACCCGCAGTTGAAACCCTCAGCCCATTGGCCCACTAAGAAAGTCGATTCGGCCCAACGGACCGAGACAAGGGTACACAGGCCGAAGTCAAACGGCGCTAAGCCCACGGGGCCGAGTCAGACGCCCTCCGCCTGCTGGGCCGAGCCTCTGAGCCAAGCTTGCGCTGCTCGGCCATGTGGACCGAGCCCTATGCTGATCGGCCATGTGGGCCGAGCCGAACCCTGCTCAAAAAACTGAGCAGAGCCAGAAAAGGTCCCTTTGGCTTGTCAAGCCGAGCCGGAAGACTGAAAGCACAGCAAGGCTGAGGAGATCCGGAGGCCCATAACGCTCAATCACCTAAATCAGTTCCGTTACCCAACCAGAGGCGCTCCCAACAGTAACCAAAACACAAGAACCGTTACAGAGTAATTGGTCGGTTATCAAATTCATTGCCAATGAAGGTGAAGAATTTGACGTTTCGAAGTCCATAAGCTCCCATATAAAATAGAAGAGGTGTGAGGGGAGGAGGTAAGTAATTCGAACTACTACAATTTGGTGTTTTACCCTTCCATTCAAAAAGGCGATTACTAACTTAAGCGTCGGAGAGTGGGTGGCCCTGCACCATACCGGTGCGCAGCGTGTTCATTTTGCAGGTTG
Source organism: Telfairia occidentalis (assembly GCA_026257165.2). Taxonomy (NCBI): domain Eukaryota; kingdom Viridiplantae; phylum Streptophyta; class Magnoliopsida; order Cucurbitales; family Cucurbitaceae; genus Telfairia; species Telfairia occidentalis. The sequence continues at coordinate 396,341 of JAOANK020000029.1, read as the reverse complement.
ACTACTGTATTCATCCCCGTCAAACAAATTCATTGTTGTACGAAATTCTTGTATCAACAGGATGGATTACCAACATGTGAATTTCAACACTTCAATCATAGAACTCAATAAACACTTAAATATGTGAGAAATCGTACAGAGAAAAAAGGAGAGAATTTGAGGGAAAAAATTTATGTATCAAATTTAGAAGAAGAATCACGTATGACTATATGTGGTCATTCAAATAGTCACTTCTATTCACAAAGAGTTGTGTTTTTTTTGGTAAAAGACATATACTTTCATTAAAATTGTGTCTTTAACCAAAGAACACACTCTCTCATAAAAAATTGTGATTCTT
>JAOANK020000029.1:379406-395904 GCA_026257165.2 Telfairia occidentalis | reverse complement strand
AAAAAATGATAGAATTTAAGGGAAAAATTTTATGTATCAAATTTAGAAGAAGAATCACGTATGACTATATGTGGTCATTCAAATAGTCACTTCTATTCACAAATAGTTGTGTCTTTTTTGGTAAAAGACATATGCTTTCATTAAAATTGTGTCCTTAACCAAAGAACACACTCTCTCATAAAAAATTGTGATTCTTTTAAAAAAATTAAAAAAGAAAATTATTCATAGGCACCAACATTAAATCATGGCAAAATTAAAATTGTCGTGACTAAAGTAATACAAATGTAAAAAATTTAGAGACTAAATCGTAATACATTAAAGTTTATGTACTAAATCGTTTGTTGAGTTAATTAAGTTTTTTTTTTTAACCCTTTTAAGAATACGTTTTTTTCATTCATTGCTGCATGAAACGTACTTCATTTTGCTCATCAAATATTTCCTCGCAACAAGAATGCGATCTTCCTTAAACTCCTTAGTTTACCCGCCGAATCCAAACGAGTATTCCCATACAATTCTCTCTCATTCCTAGATTATGTCAACCAATAAACTATTCTTTTCCATCATATCTTTAAATACTTTGTTATTCAAATTTAAGATATGCAATAAATTTGAGTGCAATATCTTATAAACCAGGGCTATAAATTAATTAATCATAAATAAATTACTTAAAGTTATTAATTAATTAATAAAATACGTCGTCGATATTTGGGATCAGAATCCCAATCCCTTACTTTGATAAATAAATTTTTTTTTTTTTAAAAAAAAAGCCTTTTTCCCATGTAAAAATGGCTTTGGTTCTTTTGATAAGGAATTATCGTTTTTACTTGTAGAACAAGTTTTAATGATGCTCCCACTAATCACGTGCTATTATTGTTTTCGGATTTGTTCTCCAACAATTTAATTGAGCATGAGATTTTCCAACTTTACCAAGGGTTCAATTCTAATTCTCCCAAGCCCTTGATCTTATTATAAGATTGTAGTGTACCAACACTATATGATTGTTTGACAAATATAAATGTTTTAAGGTCAATCTATGCATTTATAATAAAATGTGGAAGTCTAGATGAAAGACGATATATAGAAAAGGGTGAAAGAATGTCCTTTTATATAGTATAAAATGTGAAAATTTTCCACCTAATCTCTTCTATTATCCACATTTGCAGATAGCTTGCATTATTAAAATTAGTTTTTTATTTTGTAGGGAGCTCTTAGCCAAGTTACAAGAAAGTTGCGCAGAAAGTAAAGGGTCAAGAGACCATGTGCCTAGATGAAGATTCAAATACATGAACTTTAGTTAGAAACATATGTCTTAATTAACGAGTTGAACTATGTTTAGTTTAACGTGTTATTGAAATTGATTTTTTTTTTGGGAAAAGGTAAATATACAATAAAAAAAATAAGAACAACAACAAAAGGCCCCACAGCCCAGGACTAAGACAACAAAGAGACCACAACCCAACAAAAACAAGGAGGTCACACTCCAAGTTAGGGGAAAATAAGTCAGACAACGCCTTACAAAAGAAACAAACCCCCAACATCTCAAGACTAACTAACATGTTGCCTCTCAAAGCAGAAAGAAATGAAATGGGCACAATAAGAGTCCAAAATGTAACTAGAAATGAGTACTCGACTTCTTTATTTACCTTATACACCTCTTTTTTTTAATTTTCTTTCCTTTTTTCTTTTTTTTTTTTAATTGAAATTAGTTGTTAATATGTAATTTGCATCATCTATGTTAGTGCAATGCATACACATAAAAGAATCTTCTTTTTTTTTAGTTCAACACAATATGTGGGGTGATAAATTTAAATCCACAATTATTTTATCGGAGAGATATGTATTAACCAATTGGACTATACTCGGTTTGGCTACAGAAAAGAATCTTTTATTACTTTAGAATCATTTCAAAATTTATCTTCTTATCAATAAGAAAACACTCCATTTTCTATTTATTTTTCACCATGCATATATACTCTCTAAAGCTTTAATTTATAAACTATTGCATTGAACAAGTGAAATACTTCATTTCAATGTATTCCTCACTAAGAATTATTTAAGATATAGAATAAGAACCATATGTATTATTTAACTCTCAACATATATATCTCAACCGCTTGTCTAAATATTAATTGAATTCTAGAAGGTGTCAAGAAGTCCACAAAAAGAAATTAAAAATAAAAAATAAAAAGAGTAGAAAGCTCTGTGGGTTTTTTATGGCTGTGTTGTAAACCAGGAATGTGATCCAATAGGAATTGGACAAAGAATGGGATGCCCTTTACAATTATTTTAGGGGAATTTCATCAATTTGGATAAAGCCATATTCTCTCATTTAATGCCCTTACTATTACACTATTTCTATTCTCACCCTATCAAATGCCATAATTTTATTAAATATATTGTTTTCGTTTTTTTTTTCTTTCAATAATAAGTATTTTAAATTTTCAAAAACTTTCAAATTTTAAAATTAAAATATCTATATTAGTTATTCAACTTGAAAAAAATTATTTACTTCAGTATTTATCCCACGTCACCACATTAAAACATTATATATTTGAAATTATATCATATATTATATTAAATTAAATTAGTGATGCATAATAACAATAATAGTCAAAATAAATTTTATTTTTTTAATTTTGAGTTTAAGATATAATAAAATTAAATATTATCTTAAGTGATGAAGTGAGCACCACGAAATAGAAAGGAAAATGTTATTTTCTTCATTAATGTGATTTGAAGACTGCTACTTAATTCGAGAAGTTGCGCTTTACTATCTCTTCAGATCAAATGTCATTGTCAATCAATATTCTTTCTTCCTTCCTCTCTTTTTTTTTTAAGGTAATTATTTTTACTTTCTTAATAATTACAATTTAAATCATTAAATAAATGTCCAATTAATTAATTTACCGATATTCAAACATATAAAACGACAACAAAAAAAAAAAAAGTGATTCACTACTCCATTTTCTTTACTGCTTGTTAAGTTGATCTATTATAGTCTGTTTTTATAAATTTTATGTTTGAGTCTTCGCACTTTTATCTGTAATATTTATATTATATATAAATGAGGTTGAAGGAGAGTAACATTCTCTTCCAATTCTGCCCCTCTCCCTTTTTAAAGATTCACTTATAATTATTTTTATATTAATTTTCTAAAATTAAGTAATATCAACATTAAAGATATAATTCACATTTTCATACTTCAATCATAAATTCTCATAAAGTGAGAATATGAAAGTTTTTTCTTCATTTACATATATTAAAATTAAAATTTATTACATTTAATTATAGAATATCGAAGATTTTAAAAAATCATGAATGTGAAGATAAAAATGCTATATATGAGAAACGTTCTCTCCCTAATTTGCTTATTTTACATTTAATTAGAATTAATAATAGAATTAAAAAAATGTTGGAACCCTATAAGTTTTTCTACTTATCCATCCCACATGTATACATATAGAATTCTTTATTTCTTTCACATTACCTATCACATCGAATATTTCGATTCATGGGAGTCGCAAAGTAATGTAATCTAAAACGATGTTATTAAAACCTAAACTTATATAAATATTTTATTAATGATCCATGAATCAAAATCATTAAATTCTAACATATTATATAATAACAAAATTACAAATTTTACGTACATGCACGTGTTATGGACTAGTAAATATAAAATTATTAAGAGTTTTTCTTCAATATAGTAGTATTAGATATTTATCTCTCTGTCTACTTTCCTTTGACAATTATAATTCAAACCCTATATTTATTGGTCAAAATATATCATTTATCTCTATAGTATTTCTATCGATTTGGTCAATATATATGCATTTTGAAATTTCAATTTATGTCTTTTGTAAAACATCAAATTCAATAGTTTAAAATGTTACGAGTGTTAAAAGACTGTTAACCACATCTCTCAACATGAGGTTATTTTTTTTCTTTGCACTTGACATCACTCACGGGTGTCGAGAATTATTACAATTAACCAAATTTGATTGACCAATCTGAATATAATTCAATGGATAAAGGTATGTATTATCATCGTAGAAGTCGATGATTCGATCTCTCATCTTCACAAAGGTTGAATTCAAAAAAAGAAAAAAAAATGGTGTAGCCAAATTTAAATTTTTTAAGAATATAGAAAACGGAATTAGTACAAAATGTACAAGTATGTGAATGAAATGTATAATTTATTTTTTGTTATATTACAAAATTTAAAAAAAATATGTCTAATCTGAATATGTACCATAACATAAGATATAAGACATCTATTACCATATCAAATATTGATTGTTCGATTTCTCATCATTTGTAAGCATATGTTGAACTCAAACAAAAAAGTGGTTTATCCCATTTCGACATATTAAATGAAAGTATTGTTATTATAACTATTATTCATGTCTAATTTTATTATTGTGAAAAGATTATTATCGGACTTGAAAAATAATTATGCATTTCATATTATTTTTTATTAAATGTCTTTGATTATAGGCCATGATTAGAAACAATACAAGTTTTTTTTTATGGCAACCCAAGCATAATTAAGTGGATAAAGGTATATGCTACTATAGCAGAAGTCGATGATTCGATCTTTTACCTCCACAAATGTTGAACTAAAAAAAAAATAAAGTTTTATTATTTATTTATTTATTATTATTTTATTTATTTATTTTATCGACCGTGTGCTTTACTGACAGCAAAGGACTAAAATCGAGCATTTAAAAAGGATATATCTTATAGTAATAAGATATTTTAATTGAAATTTAGTACCTAACATTTTATAAATTGAATTTTCAAATAAAATAGAAGTATTTACATGAATAGCATAATATAAATATATTTTTCAAATATAACAAGAAATTTAAAATTTGATAGAAATAACATAATCAAAACTCAAAAGCCCATTTAAATATAATACATCATACAATAATTTAAAAAAAAATCCAAATGGATGCTATTGAGTGAAGTTTTGAATAAAAATATGATTAGGTACAAGAACTTAAACTTGATGCAAGTAAACTTATGCTATTATAGCAGTTTGGAAACTTTTTCATTTTATTTGCAGCTTACGCTATTTAAGAATGATAAAAAAAAAAAAAAAATCTATAATAAATAACTCATTATAGTCTACATTTTAAATGGAGGAAAATAAGTACTTAGATCCGATTTACTTCTCTTCAATCGGAATCAATAAATAAGAATGAAAAATTTCATTTAGTGTTTCCAAAATTAAGAAAAGAGAATCAAACGTGAGACTCACTTCAGATTTGAGAATCTATCTCCCAAAAAAAGAGCAATCTCATTCCCTCTTGATCAATCTCATTCTCATTCCCTATTTCGTGGGGCCTACACCATATTCATTAATTATTTTACACACTTTACCCCTCATCTCTCCTTAATAATTGTTACATATTTTTAATTAATTAGAAATACAAAATGTTAGTTTTGTAATCATCATTTATTTAATTCCGATTATAAATAAAAGTAAACAATATGAATGAGTTTCTATTCCGATTTCGGACAATTTATAGTAAACAACATCAAATAAATAAAACTTTCATTCTAATTGATTTTCATTATGTTTTTTCTGCATTCCGATTGAATGGAAGTAAATGAGACCTCAGTTATTGTAATTTATTTTTTTTTATAATAAGAGGGCATTTGGTTGTCTTGCTGACATGGAATTTAGGACTCATCGAAATCATCATCGTGCATAAATTTCATGTGCATATTTATTTTTAATTTTGCAATTTATTATTTTAATAATAATGAATAATAAATTTGCCTTTCACAATAAATATATATTTGATAATCACCCTGCAATCGACTTCAAAATTCAGAAATACTAAAAGAACACGAATTTATTCAAAATTTAGACATAAGACCAACTATTTAGTAGAATCTATGTCTATTATCATCGTTAGAGACAATAAAATTTAGTGTTCTTTTTAATTAAAAAAAGTTCACAGATATAAAGGACTATCATATAACAATTAATCCACAATCTAAATTTAAATGTAGTTTTTAATTTTGAAGTACACAAATTTCACTCATAACCTAAACACTCTCAAATATGCTAACATATCCATGGATGTTTGTTAAATAATAATAATAAAAAAAAAAGAGAATGTTTAGAGAAAGATCTAAACTTTTTTAGATTTAATATGAACTTATTTATGTCAATTTATAAATTCAGCACATTCAAATAAATTAGTTTAGTTTTGATTCTCTAGATAATATTATTTTGAAATCAATTAGTAACATTGAATTTCAATTTCTTTGAGGGAATACAATGGAGTCAATTCAAATCTATATTTATTTTTTTAATTTAGTTAGTTTATAAATGAGATATTAAACGGACACACACCACGCATGTCATTATATAATAAAATTGCAATACATAAATCAAAATACAGTGAAACAAATTTAAGTTGTTATATAAAATGAAATATTAAAGTCAATATATATTCATCAAAATTAATTCAACTGAACCAAGCCACCATTTTTATTTTATTTTATTTTATTTAAAATAACAGCTATTTAAAGATTTTAAAACACCCTCAGAAGATCTTTATAGATAAATTTTAGAAAACAGAGGTAGGTATCATCTATTCTATTCTAATTCTGATGGTCATTCGAGACTATAATCCATCATAAAAAGTTAAAAACCAATCTAACGCAAATTTTATTATTTTAATTTTTTTTTTCTTTTTGCCGCAAATGTGTCAGTTGGTTCGTGATATCAATTGCTCATTAATTAAAATTTTAAAATAATATTATTATGAATGTAAGTGTAAATAACCTGAAAGTCATACATTCAAATGTCTATAGTCAACTCCATTAGAATATAAATCTTTGATATGATTTTTTTTTTTTAAATTCTAAATACTGAAAATTAAATTTGTTATATTTGTAAATAACTTATATGGAAGAAAATGAAGCCTAAGCTCTGAGGGATTTTTCTATTATGATATATCACTTTTAAATTGGATTCTTTTGGAATGTATTTTTTCCCCTTATTTTTTCTTCACTCGTCCGGTAAATCTATGGTATTTAAGAAAATTGATATTTTATTTATTTATTATTTTTTATATAAGTTTTTTTTAAAATTTTATTTTTATTGGTTTTCTTCTTTTTCCCGTCTTTGACTCTGTACTTTTACAGACTTCCGACTACGTCTTTTCTCTCTCTAGACTCCTTGTCTCCTCCGTCCGGTTCTCACTTTGTTCCTTCACCGGCGGCTTCTCGTACTTGAGTTATCCGCCGTCGGTAGCGGTTTCTTTGCTGCGAAGCCATCTTTGCTTGCCGAGAAACCGCTTTGGAGGCTGTGTTTCCGTTTTTTCTTCTCATTCTAAGAGTTAAAGCGGAGGCTATGAGGATGTTTTTGACTCGGTGTTTCGAATGGAGTTTCTAGGACTTTGGTTTTAGAAGCAGCGTGGCAGATCTACAAAGCTTTCGGGGGAGGACGAGGCGGGGGGAGCTGTGAAATTTTGTTTTTGTTTGTCAGTGAGTTAGAGAGAGAGAGGAAGCTCTGCGGTGGGCCTGATGTGACCGTTGATGTTAGTGTACGGAAGATTTAGTCGCCGTATAGGATGACCGGAGAGCGGCGTAGTGATCAGAGCGGGTGGTGGCGTTTTGGCGAATTTTTCACATGGAATGGCAGATCTTTTTAGCTATGCAAATGCCGACCGTGATATCGAGCAGGTTTCTTTTTTCCTCTCTGTTTGCGCGTTTTATCTTCCGGTCTGAGCTCTATTTTCTTTTTGGTCCCCGACTTTCTTGCGTTGGTTTTTTTTATTTTTTTATTTTTTAATGGAGCTTCAAATTAGTTTAGCGTCATCAGCTGAATGTGCGGAATTGTTGGGATGTTCTTGGTTAAAAGCGAATCGTGGAAGAGAAAATAATTCATGATACGTTCGCTATGCTACACAATTTAACTTGGGCTCTCCGTCTCTCTCTAAATTGACTGATAACTGTTAGATACACAAGTCGTAGGTCTTTGGTGTTTAGAACATGCTAAAATTTGATAGGCTGATTGAATTTCTTCGAAATTGAGCTTTTCCGATCAACTTGGAGCTAGTAAAGAGAACCAATCATGTTTCGTGTCCAATTCCCAGATTTTCCAGACTTAACTTCGACAGAATAGTTAGAGGAAAATACATATGCAATTTAGGGATGTTATATGGGTTCTATTTTCATTTAATAAGAAACATTATCCGGATAATAAAAATTTATCTATATTTTTTCCTTCGAAGTATACCAAATGCCCGACTATGTGGCTAGAAAGGTCATTGGGCAGAGTTGTTTTGGAGATTTATTTTTCTTCTTATACAATACAGAGATTGATTGTCGAAAGTTTTAATCATTCTTTGCCTTTATATTGTTTTCTTTTTGGTCAGTTAGCTGGGTCTATTATGCTAAGCTTTTTATACTTTAGGATGAGAACAAAGAGTGTATACTATATGGAAATCTGGGGCTCTTTTCTCTGCTTGGATAGTTACCATTCCCTTAACTATAATGTAATGACTCAGACCTTCTACAATTGCGGACTAATGACTGTGAGAATACTTCTCCAGCTTTCTATTTAATTCTAGTTCTGAACGTTGGAACTCCTTTTTACCACATTTAGTAAGTACCCTAGGATGATGTATAAAATTGTCTTTGTTTTTGGATAAGAAACAATGGATGATATATAAAATTCTTAGAAGTTAGTGTTCTCACCAATTCAAAACAGAATAGTTTGATGTATTTAACATCTGATATTGGTAACTGGATCTGGAGATATGATTGGCTACTTTTGAGTTCACAAGGCTGTCAGAGTAACCTGGATGCCAATACTCAGATCTGACTATTAGTAAAGTTCTGAAGTGAATCAAGTCATGATAACTTGTCTGGGTTTTTCTAAAATAGATTGGGAGGTGATGTTATTTTTGTTAAACAATTCGTTATTGAATTTGTGACAATGTGCGTTATGTAAAACTGACCTGTGGGGGATGGTTGAGTGATTTCTGAGCACTTAATGCTTAAGCCTAAGGGTATTGTAGTAGTTTTTTGTCTTTTCCTTTTGAGAAGCTGAAACCAAATCCTCCAACCCCTGAAGTATTTCTATTTGTTACTTCTCCAACCCCATTGTGAAGCTGAAACCAAATTCTCCCTTCTTTATTTCTTTCTCTGCCATTGTTCAATATCCAACTTTGCTTATAATTTCATTTTCCTCTGTTTCACAAGGTTGATTTCATCTTGCAGGCATTAATTGCATTGAAGAAGGGTGCTCAACTGCTTAAATACGGTCGTAAAGGAAAGCCGAAGTTCTGTCCATTTAGGCTTTCTAGCGTGAGTTTGGTTTCAACTATGATTTTTACTAGTCTTAAAAATTTTTATATCCTCTAGACCTTTTTTTCCACCTCCGTTTGGGCAGTTACCAAATAGCTTAGTATTATCGACAAAAGATTGGTGGTAATGCTTGCTTATCTTTTTTTCCCATGCTCATGCGTTGTTGCTATTCAGCGACTTATTTAACTGCTTAAAGTTAATAAAAGTTTCTTGCTAGAAACTAGGGGATCAATTTTTGTGATTTTAATATGAGGACAGAGTTGAAGAATTTGATTTTCTTCATTTTAATGTTCAGCAGGCAGTGATAATTCATGGATTAGCCAAGGAAGTAGCTTGATCTGAATGTGATGTAGGGAAACTCTAGTGTTTTTGAGTGATCTGATGCATAGAGTTCTTCCTTTCATGAGCTTTAAGCACCTTGTAGTTGTAACTCAAATTACTATCCCTGTTTGGATCATTGTTTTTACTTCATATTGAATGAAATGTTATTCAGTTTGCTGGCTCATCATCTGCGAGAATGTAACTGGCATCATGATTTAAAAATTAGTAGTTCATTATCTTAAAGAAAGTCAATTGTGAGGACAACTTTTGGCTGTATTTTGATGAAATATTGGAACTTAGTATGATAATTATCTACTTGTTTGGTACAAATTATGTTATTTGGATTATGTATGAGAGATTGAAGAAGAAAAGAATTTTAATGATCTTTCATAGACTTCATGTGGATGTACGCATAGATAAGTTTGTTTGTCAACAGAATTGTCTGATACGAGCATAAATGTTGGTTGTTGGTACCAATACAAAAGCATAAATTAAAAAAATAACCCTAAAAAATTTGATGTGCTTTGGTGGTGCTGTCGCCACTGTGCTGGAAATATCTTATAATGCAGGTCAACCATTCTGAAAAATATATTGTTAGTGGCTTGGAGCACTTTTCTACAAACCAAGTTTTATTACTTTTTTTTTGTAAATGAGAGGTGGTTAATAAGGAAAGTATGTTAACAAATCTATTCGATGGGAAGTTTAATATTGGAGCAATGAAGAGATGCGGTTCTCACATTGACATTTATTGTCTTTACTGATATAGTTACAGTTTTTTCAGCTTTTCATGTTTTCAGTGTCTTGATAGTATTCCTTGCATTATTACTCTTGCTTCTTAATTTTAGGATGAATCTTCCTTGATCTGGATTTCAAGTAAAGGTGAAAGAAGTTTGAAGTTAGTTTCAATCTCACAAATTATTCCTGGACAAAGAACTGTAAGATATTAAATTTATTTGTTATCTCTCTAATTCTCAGCTATAATAATTATTCTTCCTACATGATGCAATATGCATACATTGTTACTTAATTCTTCCTTTGATATTTATTTCACTATGACATTACATTCATTCAGGCTGTCTTTGAAAGATATCTTCGTCCTGAAAAGGATTATTTATCATTCTCTCTTATATACAACAACGGGAAGCGATCTCTAGATCTGGTTCGTGATGAACATTTTTTCTCTATTTGTACTTAAAAGTCATTTATCTTTTCCTGATCTTTTGATTCAATAGTAACGGTGATATGTTCTTGCTCCTTAGATTTGTAAAGATAAAGTTGAGGCAGAGGCCTGGATTGCAGGCCTGAAAGCTTTAGTGGCATCTGGTCAAGGTGGGCGTTCCAAGATTGATGGCTGGAGTGATGGAGGCCTTTATCTAGATGTAAACTCTTTTGCTTGAAAGCCTTTTATAGACTGTTGTACTTGGTTTTTTGTTCCCTAGAGTCAATTGCTTTGCTAATTTGCTTCTGTGCTCAATGTCTGTGCTTTCTCGGTTTTGAAAAAAAAAATGAAGTATTGTTCTTCAAGAAATGGTATTAGACTTTATAGAGCACATCATATTGAATAATCTCCCCTTCTAGTTGATTAATGCAAATAGGGCAGATCCTTTTTAGGCTTCCAGGGCCCTGTCTGGGTGGATTGCTTATCTACCACCCCTTTCTTGTATCGATTTATTCCGTTTTAATATTGTATTGATGTCCAATAAAGAAAAAAGAGGAAAAATCTTGTATGATTACTCTAATAACTCTTAAGTAGAGCAGTAGTCAATATCTAAAACAATTAGTGGGGTTGATATTTGAGGTTAAATTTGCAAAGTGTCCGTTTGCTCAGTCAGACAGAATGTTATGATTTTGCTTGGTCAAGCTTCCTGCAGAGGATTTCTTAATGTCCTTTTGATAATTGAATTGGTCGAAGTGAATCCATGAACTGAGGTTCTGGAAAAGAATCCCTTGCTGTGATTATTGGTCCTTAACATAGGAAAAATCAGTTTTGAAACCGGTAAGTGCCAGATAAATTATATTCAAAATGGAGTTGCAGATCGAGAGAATGATCATGCTGCCACTCCTGCCCATGCACAGGGGGAATAATATTTCTGAAGAAGCAAAAATGGAGAGAAGAGGAGGCATTGAGACAACAACAGAAACTGGGACATTGGAACTAAATAGTAACTTTGTGCCCCATGCCCTTTCCCCCCTTAATCTACAGAGATTGATGTAATAATCATTATAACATGATCCACAATTCTAGTAGTTTATTCCGTGGAGTTTAATTTTTAGTTGTCGATTTTAGTAAATTTCCAATTTAAAATCTCTTTTTCATTCACTCCGTTATAAATCAGACTATCTTTTTGAAATGGTATATTATAATCATCATGCATACTATTATATTATGTAGCTTGGATTTCCTCGTGGAAGGCTGTTTAATACATGGTTTGCTGATGTCATTTCAGGACAGTTGTGAATTGACTTCAAATAGCCCAAGTGACAGTTCACACAGTGTGAATAGAGATAATAGCTCTCCAGAAGTTTTTGTCGGTTTCAACGCAAATATATCTCTGAAGACTTCTCAACCTGAGAATCACACTGCAAATTCTGAAAGGGCCCATGTATCATTAAACCAAACAAACATGCAAGTGAAAGGGTCTAGTTCTGATGCTATGCGAGTTAGTGTTTCAAGTGCTCCCAGCACCTCGAGTCATGGGTCTGCACCAGATGATTGTGATGCTCTGGGTGATGTATACATATGGGGTGAGATTGTTGGTGACAATATTTTGAAGATTGGGGCTGAAAAGAATAGTAGTTACGTGACCTTGAGGTCAGATGTACTTCTGCCAAGACCTTTGGAGTCTAACATTGTTCTAGACATACATCATATAGCCTGTGGGGTCAGGCATGCTGCCCTAGTCACAAGGCAAGGGGAAGTTTTTACATGGGGAGAGGAATCTGGAGGCCGTCTTGGCCATGGTGTGGTGAAGGATGTAATTCAACCTCGTATGGTTGAATCCTTGGCAGCAAGTAGTATTGATTTTGTTGCTTGTGGAGAGTTTCATACATGTGCTGTTACAATGACTGGGGAACTTTATACTTGGGGTGATGGTACACATAATGCAGGGCTTCTTGGTCATGGCAGTGATGTCAGCCATTGGATACCAAAGAGAGTCTCTGGTACGCTTGAAGGACTTCAAGTTGCTTCAGTGACATGTGGTCCATGGCACACAGCTTTGGTAACATCGACGGGTCAGCTTTTCACATTTGGTGATGGAACATTTGGTGCACTGGGCCATGGAGACAGAGAAAATATTTCATATCCAAAAGAAGTAGAATCTTTATCAGGCCTGAGGACTATTGCTGTTGCATGTGGGGTGTGGCATACTGCTGCTGTAGTTGAAGTTATTGCGACACAATCTAGTGCGAGCAGTTCATCAGGTAAACTGTTTACGTGGGGTGATGGAGATAAGAATCGTCTGGGGCATGGAGATAAGGAACCCAAGCTTAAACCCACATGCGTCCCAGCACTAATTGATTATGATTTTCACAAAGTTGCTTGTGGTCACAGCATTACAGTTGGTTTGACCACTTCAGGACAAGTTTTCTCAATGGGAAGTACTGTTTATGGTCAACTTGGGAATCCCAGTGCCGATGGAAAGATACCTTGCTTGGTAGAGGATAAGCTTTTGGGGGAATGTGTAGAAGAAGTTTCGTGTGGTGCGTATCATGTAGTGGTATTAACGTCCAAGAATGAAGTTTATACATGGGGAAAGGGCGCAAATGGGAGATTGGGCCATGGTGATGTTGAAGATCGAAAGACACCAACTCTGGTAGAAGCTTTGAAGGACAGACATGTAAAATATATAGCGTGTGGTTCAAATTACACAGCTGCCATTTGTCTTCACAAATGGGTTTCTAGTGCTGAGCAGTCACAGTGCTCTGCTTGCAGACAGGCATTTGGGTTTACACGGAAGAGACACAACTGTTATAATTGTGGACTTGTGCACTGCCACTCGTGCAGTTCAAGAAAAGCGTTAAGAGCAGCACTTGCTCCTAATCCCGGAAAACCATATCGTGTATGTGATTCATGTTATGCAAAACTGATTAAGGCATCAGAAGCTAGTAGTAACAATAGGAAAAGTGCTCTTCCTCGCCTCTCAGGTGAGAACAAGGATAGGATTGACAAGACTGATATTAGAATGTCTAAGTCAGTGCCTTCCAATATGGATTTGATAAAGCAATTAGACAACAAAGCCGCTAAACAAGGAAAGAAGGCTGATACCTTCTCCCTTGTTCGATCCTCTCAAGCACCTTCACTATTGCAGCTTAGAGATGTTGTATTATCTACTGCTGTTGATCTGCGACGAACAGCTCCCAAACCAGTTCTCTCTGCTTCTGGAGTAAGTTCTAGGTCTGTGTCGCCTTTCTCAAGGAAACCAAGCCCTCCTCGTTCTGCTACTCCTGTTCCTACAGCATCTGGACTTTCCTTTTCCAAAAGTATAACTGATAGTTTGAAGAAAACAAATGATCATTTGAATCATGAAGTGCTTAAATTACGTTCACAGGTAACCCCTTTTCTCCTCCCGGCTGTCATTTTATTCCCCCCCGCCCCCCGGTAATATAAGAGAAAATCCACTTAAGAAAAGAATACTAAAAAGGCAACAAGGAATCTCCCCCTCCAAAACGTCAAAGGAGATTGTTCTGACTTTCTAATTTACACGGTTCAAAAAAGGAGAATAGTCACCGGACTCTTTATATTGAAAGTGCTTCACCTATAAACAAAGAAAATAAAATTTTCGAACTGGTTTCCATACCTTCTGGGTTATAAAATTTGTGCAGTATTTGGCGAATTTGGTTTCATGACGGGATATGATCTTATCTTGATGTCTAATATTACAGGTTGAGAGCCTGAGACAGAAATGTGAACTTCAGGAACTGGATCTTCAGAAATCTTTGAAGAAAACACGAGAAGCTATGGCATTGGCTGCCGAGGAATCTGGTAAATCTAAAGCGGCCAAAGAAGTCATCAAGTTACTAACTGCTCAGGTCGTTTCTTTTAAAGTGATTTTTTCCTATTCTACAAAGCTTGCTGTCTCTGGAGCTTCTATTTGATCTTTGTTCGAGTTCAAGAGCAGAATGCACTAAAATTATCATAAAACATCATTTTGACAATATTATGACTATGAGATAAAGTGTGTGGTCTTCATGTCTGATGAACAAAATATTCATTCATAAAGAATTAACTCGTGGCTGTTTGTGTAGTTGAATGAACATATGGTGTATAATCCTAGAGCAATAAGAGAAAATGACATGGGCTTCTAATAGGAAATATTTACTAGGTTTCAATTGGTTTTATCCTCTTCCGCAATGCTTAGCCATCCTGAGAATTGTTTTGAAAATAGTACTTGTTGTTCTAATGATTGATTATATCCTACAATTGTTCCAGCTCAAAGATATGGCTGAGAGGTTACCACCTGGAGTATATGATGCTGAAAAAATGAGATCAGTTCATCTTTCAAATGGTTTGGAGTCAAATGGCGTCTACCATTTGAATATGAATGGAGAGCGGCATTCACGATCTGATTCACTTAGCAGCTACTCGTGTGCATCTCCGACCGCATCTGACGCTGCTGCTTGGCAAGGAAGTTATGGCACAGCTCATTCATCCAGGGAGCTTTCTGGAACGAATGAAAGTATTCTACAACAAGATAGAATTGACAATCGAGATGCTAGACTGCCGTACAGTGGAGGGGCTCAGCCAATTAGCAGTAGTGCATCAGTAGCAGCTGTTGGCAAGGATTCTGATTCTTTACAAGATGGTGACAATAATTCTAGAGCCAAAACTTCTGCACTGGTTAATGCTAATCAAGTTGAGGCTGAATGGATTGAGCAATATGAGCCTGGTGTATATATTACTCTTGTGGCTCTGCGCGATGGTACTCGGGACCTAAAACGTGTGCGCTTCAGGTGATACTTCTTATCCCTGTTTCTTTATAGGTTTCAGCATCTAGAAATACAGTGATTTTTGTCTCTTTGGTGTGACTTGCAATTTGACTAGTTGTTGATTTAATTATTGGGTCTGCAATCCATGTGCTGAAGCTCCCCAATTTATAAAATGAGTTTTATTTGGGCTCTAGCAAATTATAAAAAAATGGTCTCCATGTTATCTAGAACGTGTACTTTATAGAACATTTCTGGACAAACTTGAATTTGCACCCAGAAAAATACTAATTTCTGTCTACTCTTTTACAATTATTTACAATTATAATGCCCATAATTGTGAAATTGTAAGTTAGGGACACACCTAGACATGATTTTCTTTAAAAATTACTCGGAACTGTGTCAGTTTAATGGCTGCACACGGTTTTGGACATCTCATGCGTAGTGTTAGATTCTTATGATGTGTACTATAATTGCCTTCACAGCCGGAGAAGATTTGGAGAGCATCAAGCAGAAAATTGGTGGTCAGAGAACCGTGAGAAGGTATACGAGAGATATAATGTTCGTAGCTCTGACAAGTCTTCAGTTTCGGGACTGGCTACACAGAGGGCGGATGATGCAGTTTCAATAGCTTCCCAGCAACTTTAGCAAAGGGGGGAAAATCAACCAGTCCTACTCCAAACCAGCTTGTGATGGTTTTGAAGATGAGCAGGAAATGGTACAAAAAAGAAGTAGGATCCTTTGCCTTTGTTTATAACTTTCTTTTCTTCTAACCCTTCCCTTTCAAATTATTTTGTCCAATTTATTTATGGGTGCCGACCCTTTACCACCCGTGGAATCTTTAGTGTATATAAAATCATCCATTAAGATTATAGCAGCCAAAGAAAATTTTGTTCCTTTGTTTTTTCAACCC
>JAOANK020000029.1:367838-379306 GCA_026257165.2 Telfairia occidentalis | reverse complement strand
AAACCCCCCCCCCCCCCCCCCCCAAAAAAAAAAAAAAAAAAAAACCACATTCTTTTCTTTTGAGCTTCTCTCTCTAGACCATTTCTAAAATCAGAATTTGGTTCTTTGGCAGCTGTAATGGTGTTGTCTTTGTCTTTGTCGTTCATGGACTGAAGTTGATCATGTCAATATCTAGATTGACAAAGCCATGAGCTCTTTTTTCAACCTCTTATGCACATGAACAGGCCTCTTTTGTGTTTTTCGTTGTAATAGATGTTGTCCACTCGCTCTTAACCTTCAACCGTATCCAAGAAAAACAGAAGAGAGAGACTAAGACACTGTCAAATTCATATCTATTTTCCATCGATTTAACTTGTCTTAAAGTTGAAGTGATTGAACATTCATTATGCTTTGGAGTAGATTTTATTATTATTATTATTTTTTAAGTAAAGATTGTAAAATCGTGTCGTGTAACCTTGGTTTTAAAATACATGCCGAATACCAAGATTTTAGATTTAGATGTCTTCTGATTTGAAAGATGTTGCTGCCAATTTAGCTGAAGAAATTGGAATAATTTTATTCTAATTATAAATTTGATTCCTATGCATACTCTAAAGTTATTTAGTTGCTACACTTTAAAAGTTTTTAATAGTTTTTTAGATTTAGTTTTGTCTATCTAGTCTCCTATTAGTTTTTTTTAATCTAATAACTTGTGAGGTGAGTATTCGAGTTTTTGATTTTTTGGTCGATAATATATGTTTTAATGAGTTAGAGTTATGTTTAAGTTACATTTGTAATAGATTTTTTGAACTTTCAATTTTGTCTCTAAGAGTTTATTGTCATTAATATCACCAGTTTAATATTTTTCTGACATGTTAAATATATTATTGAGTAAAATATATTTTTGATCTCTAAGTGTGAGGATAAATTTAAAAAACTGACAATTTAGTTCTGGACCTTTAGAAAATCATTCTAAAAGGTCATCACAGTCAAAATACACTCATGAAATGGTGATGTGATAGTTTGAAAGATCAAATTGTATGCTGATGTGTTAATTTAAAACGACATGAAAAAAATACAAATTTTATTAAACAATAAAAATTAATAAAACAAAAAAAATAAAAAGTTTTCCCAGTACTTTCGGCCCACTCCGTGACCTCCTCTTTCGAAATCCTCCTTTCTCCATGGGTCAGGTTCTACAATCAAGCTCGCAAGTGGGTTTTGGATCTTCTTCTTAATCGCCTTCTCTCTCACTCTCAATCCTCAATCTCGTCCCTGTTATTGCTCATTTTCAATACACCATGTTTTGTTTTCTGGTGTTGATGTGCTTTGGGAATAAGCTTGACAAAACAAATATGAAATTGAGAACGTGGAGTGAACGATGCTTTTAAGGTGTGGACATTTCAACATCCTCAATTCCTAGGCTAAACTGACCAAGATTTTCCTCGACAGTGTTGGGATGCGCTTCTTTTACTCAAAAGGAACCAAGACAAAGTCCTAATTCCTTTTATCAAAGCAGGAAGGAAGGTCAATCAAAACAGACCAAATAGAGCACAAATTGAAGCACAGTAATGAGAAGAATTCTCAATTTGGAGTCTGCGACCCAAAGAAGGGGTGAGGTGGAGAGAAGAAAGGGGGGTGGAGATGGGATTGGAAGAGGACGGAGTGCTCCAATTTCTTTTATTTTTATTTTTTTTTCTTGATTTGTTTTTTTTTTTTTTTTTGTTTTATTAAAGTTTTATTATTTAATAAAATTTTTATTTGGCTACATCAGCCTGTCACTTGCTCTCCCAAACTGCCATGTAGTATTTCACAAGTGCATATTTTGACTCTGAGACTTTTTAGAATTATTTTCTAAAAATTAGGACTAAACTGTTAGTTTTTAAAATTCAGGAACCAAATAAAAACATATTCTCAAATTGATGAACTAAAAGTGTGCCTATATTATTTAAAGACTACGTGGCAAATTGATTTAAGAAAGGTTTAGATGTGTTTGGTAGTGTAATTTTTAAATTGAAGTTGATACATGAATCTATTAGACACAAAATTAAAAGTTTGAGGAATTTATTAATTAATTTTTTAAAGTACAAG
This sequence comes from Telfairia occidentalis, assembly GCA_026257165.2. Lineage (NCBI taxonomy): Eukaryota > Viridiplantae > Streptophyta > Magnoliopsida > Cucurbitales > Cucurbitaceae > Telfairia > Telfairia occidentalis. The sequence continues at coordinate 377,236 of JAOANK020000029.1, read as the reverse complement.
AACCACTCGATTCAACTTAGAAACTTTAGGGATTTGTTTTAAATGTTTTAAAATATTGAACCTTAATAGACAAAATTTATAATTTAAGCATAATAATATTGACGAAAAATAAGTTACATTTTAGTGTTTTATCAGCGTTCTTTTCAATTTCTTTCTTTTCTTTGGTATGGCAACCATATTGTTCAATACCTTATCAACTTCACAATTAGGTAACAGAGACGATTTTTGTCATTAATTGAGCCGACGTGTAGAAATAAATTTCATTATGAAATTTCAAATAAATATAGATGAATATGAAAATGATTGTATTAATATCTATAAAATTAAAGTGATAAATATAAATTTTATGTAAAACCTAAAAGACTAAATATTAATTTTGGTCTTTTCTCCAAAAAAAAAAAAAAAAAACTGGTCCTTTAAAAAAATATTAATTTTGGTATAAGCTCCAAGTTAACGAAATAATTGAAATCTACTTAAAAAATTTGACGTTCTTGATAAAAATAAAAGATCCAATTTAACCTTAAATGTGAACTTTTTTTTTTTTTTAAATCAATTTTTACCCTAAAATTTCAAATTTATCAAATTGCTCATTAAACTTTGTTAAGTATTGCAATTTTTATCTTAAATTTTAAAAAAATGTTGCAAGTTTTATCGGTATATTTTGGATAGAAGAATCATTGAAAAAAAGTATTATTATGTGCATCAAATGAACCATACACTATATATTAGATATGAAATTGATAGGATTTAGAGAAAAGCAACAATATAGCTTTTTTTTTTTTTTTGGTTAAAATTTATAAGTTCTAGAGCAGTTAATTAATGATCAATTTTGTACATTAATCAAACTTAAATTTGTGCAAAACTTGATTTTCATTAAATTAGTGAGTTCTTAGAGATTTTTACTAGGTGAATCAACATAAATTGAATATAAGGTAAACATTGTAACACTTATATAATTTTAGGGTTAAAGTTGTTGAAATTAAAAGTTTATGATGAAAATTGATACAAAATTTAAATTTTACCAAAATAATAAAATCCATTACTAGTATTTTAAAAAAAAATTTTACATTTAAAAGAAAAATAATAATTTGAATAAAAAAATAATTTATAAAATGAAAAAAAAAATATGCCTACTTTTTTTAAAATATAAAGTAAAATGTGGCATGAAGATTAAGATTTTTGTTTTGAATTAGAATGAAAGTTAGTATAATTCACTATGATTAGGATGAGCAAGATAAACATAATTTAGCGGTTAAGACATTTACTAATTTTTTGAGACAAAAAATTCAAATTTCACTCTCACAATTATATTGTACTTAAAAACAAAAACTTTTAAGTACCATCAAGAAAACATGCCCATCTTAATAACATTTTTACTTAACTAGTCAACGCATCACTAAGAAGATCTAACTCAATTAAAAAAAATAAAATTCTAAGAAAAAAAATTAAAAAAATTAATAAAAATTACTAAATATTGAGTAAATTGACAATACATTTACTCGTGATAATCTGATGTTGGCGTAAAATCTACGGTGAGGTCTCGCGTATTGGATCCTAATGTGTCTGAAGAACTTGCTGTAGCGCTTCGAAACATTGACACCAATTACTTCGGAAAAAAGAAAAGAAAGCTCTAAATTAATCGTTAGTTAGGGTTTTAGCAATCTCCAAATTCTGCGTGGAGATCGATACACTTGTCTTGGGTTTCCCAAGATCGCGCTTTCCTTCTGTCTCTAATTCTGGAAAACTGCAGGAGATATGGCGGATGACTATTGGAATCGGCAGCAGCCGCTGCTTCCCTCGCCAGGCATGCTTAAACGACCTCGTTCCGAATATGGTACGCTCTTGTGTTCCTTCTTATGTTTACTTTGCTGCTACTGAAAACCCTTTTCTAAAATTGGGTTATTTATTTATTAATTTTTTTTAATTCAAAAGCATTTTTCTTGCATGTAATGCTTTTGCTGCTAGTTCGGTATTGTGCTTTGATGGGCTTGTCATCTTTCCATAAAAATTGTAATGGAAGAAAGTTTTTATTGAATAACCTGGATAACTGATGAAAAAGTTCTCTTATTGTTTGTTTTGCTTTGTTTAATTAGTTGAGGTTATTCAATTCAGGTTTTTTCTGCTAAAGTTGTAGTTGAAAATTCTAAATCAAGAATGTATCCCAAATCCTCTATGGTCTTACCCATTTGCTCATGAAACCACATCAAGGTTGCTGAAGTAATTATCATCAGCAATCAATCATGATAAGGAAAGCATACTAGAAGAAAATGAGGGTCAGGCAATTGTCCACGGACATCCTTAGTTGGAATGTGAGGGGTTGGAGGTTGGGGGAATAGTATAATAATACAAATGATGAGGAAGGTCTATCCAAATATGGCGTTCATACAAGAATGTAAATTGCAAGGTTGGATATAAATGTAGTAAACACCATTTGGAGTTTGAGGGAGACTGGGTGGGCTAAAAAGTTGTCTTGGGGTGCGATTGCTTAACAGGATGAAAGGAAGTTGAATGTAGGAGTGCTAGAAGGGGAAAATTTTCCATCCATTGAAGTTCATTTGGGTGATGGTCTGATGGATGGAAACCTGGTGTATGAGTGTTTATGGTTCAAGTAACTAACAAGGAGAGGAAGGAATTCTGGAATAAATTGGAAAATCTATATGGCTACTCAGATGGAAAATGGTGTATTGGGAGAGACTTCAATATAGTGAGAATAGTATAGAAATCTTCAGCCATAGCTGCAATTAGAAGAAGCATGATGAATTTGAATTAGTTGATGAGATCAGAATGATTGAAATGGAAGACATGCATAGTTGAGCTTTAGAGATGTTCTTGTGCAGTCCTAGTGGATAACCGTTTTGTGTGTCCCAGGAATAGTTAATTAAAGTTCATCCTATCAATGAAGTATCTGTTTCTTAAAAAGAAAAACAAAACAGGAATGGTTAACAAAAATTTGGGAGTTGAAGACTATAAAGAAAGCAGGACCAGCTTTTTAATCCCCAATTAAATGTGTTGGGAATAGGGGAGCTTGATGGGGCCATGCCCTTTTCGGAGGGGAGAACCATTGCGTGAAACATCAAGAATTTTATAGGACTGGAAGTCAAAATTATGTAGACTTTTGGATTCTAAATGATATTAGAAGCTGCACAATTTGAAAGGGAATATATATGGGAATTAGAAAAATTTGAAAATTTAGGTAGAGGGAGGAAACTGAAAACCTAAATCAGCAACATAGATAAAAAGGGAGAATGGGTGCTTGCAGCGGAGAGCTAGAGAGGGATGATAAATGCAATGGCAATTGCGTGATATCATCCTAAAAAAGATAAGAAGTGCTTCCAAAAATTTTAATGGTTAAAATAAGGTGATGAGAGATTTTTGGTATACATTTCTAATTTTCAAGAATAATCATGTTTGTTGTGGAGGATTTGGTTTTTCTTATGAGAAAATTTAGTTTCATATATTGGGTAAAATCAATATTTCCACATTATTGTTGTCATATTGGTAAATAGTCACATAGGAATTTCTATTCTCATAGAACTTTATTAATTTAATTGAATATTGCCTAAGAAGCATGGACACCGACATGACACGGACACGGCGATATGTCAATTTCTAAAAAAGTAGGACACAGACATATTGGGGACACATTTTTTTTGATAGAATAAATGGGTATATATTGACATATTGAATACTTCATTATATATGTACATTTGTATTTTAGCTAAATTATACTTTAGTAAACATATAGAAAGTTAAGTCAATTCACGATATTTGAAGAATTTAAAAATATAGAAGGATTTAGTTGGCTATGACTTGAGGAAGAAGATCTCATCCTAATAGTTTAGGAATGATCAATATTAAGAACTTAAAAGAGAGAGTATGTAAGAGAATCTCTATATATTTTTCTACTTTTTAAGTTTGATTTACATGGGCTAGATTTTAAATTTTCTTCCGAGCTGTGTCCAAGCCGTATCCACCCGTGTCCAGTCGTGTCCAAATGTAGATTTTTTTTTTAAAATATCGGACACGTATTTTGGCGTGCCGAACACGTGTTCGGACGAATCCGTGTCCGACACGTGTCCAACACGGACACTTAGCCTAAAATCGAGTGTCCGTGCTTCCTAGAATATTACTTAAGTAGCATTATGGGCCTATTTTCTTTGACATATCTTTTAGTCCTTGGCCATGGGGCATCTGTTGTTTCGTGTCTTGTTAGCAGTTTCCCTTTATTGTAAATTGGAAATGGTATTATACCTTGCTTTCACTCTTTGCAGAACTTCCATCCTCTGGATTGCCTGAGATGCACAATTATTTAGCAAGTGATGATCGTGGTGGTCCTCGATCTGTAAAAGACACACAAACAATTGGATCGGCATATGATCGCTATCTCCAAAGTGTGGTATGACGGAAGTCTACATTTATTTTCTCTTCTTGCCTTGCTGTTTTGAGTGCTGAAAACTTGTCATAATTGCTTCTGAAGCAACTTTCTTCTTTTACTTCCGGAGAAGTACCTACCTATGGGGAAATGGGGATGGGAAGGCCTGTTGCAAACAGAATGCCCGTTGGGAGTAGAATGCCTGGGTCTTCAATACCTGATTCGGTTGTAATGAATCGCCCCCCTGCAGTTTCTCCTGATCTTGCACCAAATGGTCGTAATATTGAGTATGGTAATCATCTTCCTGTAGATTCAATGAACAGACCGGGACGTGAAACTGTACCCCTTCCTCCTGATGCTTCCAACACTTTATATGTTGAAGGACTTCCTTCTGATAGTTCCAGGAGGGAAGTAGCTCGTATCCTTTTTCTCAGTGGCAATGCCACTGCAACATTATATTGATTTTTGTTCTCTCTCTTTTCAATTATTTACTTAAAGAACTTAATTCCTTTACTTCAATGTAGATATCTTCCGTCCCTTTGTGGGATATAAAGAATTGAGACTTGTGAGCAAAGATTCTAAACATGTAATCGATCAATCACTAATAACTGTTTTTTGGTTTTTGATTTCTCTTTGTTAACTTCTGATTAAGCGCTAACCTTTACTATGTTTTTCCATGTCACATGTTTCAAAATATAGCGTGGTGGGGACCCTCTTATATTATGTTTTGTGGATTTTGCAAACCCAGCCTGTGCAGCAACTGCCATGAGTGCCTTGCAAGGTGAATTATGTTCACATTTCTTCCTTCATGGTTTTGCAGATGTTGTAGAAGCAATATTTTTCCCTTGTCACTTTAGAAATGATTGGGATTGAATTACTAGTGGAATGTCCGCTTTTGAGGTTTGGGGAGGGGTGAGGTTTAACACTTCTTTATGGGAGGCGGTACCACCTCTTTTTTGTAATTATCAGATAGGTCTTATTATTTTGGATTAAAGTCCTTTCGTAGTTAGTTTGTTTCTGGACTCGTTTTGTGGGTCTGGTTTTTTTGTATGCCCTTGTATTCTTTCATTTGTTCAATGACACTTTGGTTTGTCATAAAAAAATTACTAGTAGAATGTCATTTTCTCTAGACAAATCCTTGTGATGTTTATACTATTATTGAACTTGTAATACATGCATGTATATCATGCCTTTCTGGTTGTTGGGTGGCTATGAGTGTTTTGGTTTATGTCGAGGAGTTTTGGACAACTGAGGAGTTTTTTGGATAAGAAACAATTTCATTGATGGAATGAAATGATACAAAAGGCTTTGGAAGAGTATGAAGGAAATGGATCAAAGGATATATCTCATATGTTAACTTCTCCATTAGAGACCTAGAGGCAAAATCCTTGCTACTAGAGGCCTTAGACAAGGGGACCCCCTATCCCCCTTTCTTTTCATCATCATTATGGATTGTCTTAGTCATATGATCACCCTTGCTTCTAACCAATCCTTAATTAAAGGTTTTGAATGTGGGCATAGTTTACGTTATCATCATTTTCTATTTGCCGATGACACAATTTTATTCTCCTCTTATGAAAGAGAAGGAAACTGCTAACCTTTTCAACTTGGTGGACAGATTTAAAGAGTTTTCTGGTCTAAGCATCAATTGGAACAAGTCAGAATTCTTGGGGGATAAATTGTGAAAGTTCTTTCATTGAGGATCTTGCTCGCGGTCATGGTTGCAACGTTGGTATTTGGCCTTCCCCATATCTTGGTCTCCCTCTTTATGGCTGTCCAAAAAGCCTCTCCTTTTGGCAGCCAATAATCGATAAGATTCATAAAAAGCTCCATTGTTGGAACCATACCACGCTATCCAAGGGAGGTCGTTTAACCCTCATCCAAGCCACCCTCTCAAACCTTCCAACCTACTGCCTATCATTATTCCATCTCCCAAAATAGGTGACTGCCAATCTGGAAAGAATTTTTGCACACTATCTTTGGTTAGGAAGCAAAGATAACTCAAATCTCCATAGAATCAGGTGGGACAAAATCAAAAGCAAAGGCTTTGTGGTGGGCTTGGGGTCCCTGATATGAAGCACCGTACTTCCTCACTATTGGCTAAATGGACTTGGCGTTTTCGCTTTGAAGAAAGCTCTCTTTGGGGCAGGGTGATTACTGCAAAATTTGGAACCTCCCACATTGGTCTTATGACTGGCCCTTGCAACAAAATGTCCAATAGAAGCCCTTGGAAGCTCATCTCATCACACAGTAATTCGATCCTTCAGAATATAACTTTCCAAGTGGGTAACGGTAGAAGTATTCTGTTTTGGGAAGATCCATGTATTACCATTGATCCCTTTTGTACTCTCTTCCCTGATCTTTATGCTTTCACCAACAGCAGATCTCTCTCTATTGACAACACTTGGAATAGCACAAATCTCTCTTGGGTCCCAAATTTCTGAAGGAATTTAAAGGATTCAGAAGCTATGGGCAGAAATTATCTCCATTACTGAGACTTTCCATCCCACAAATCTCTCTGACAGATTGGTCTGGAAGTTGGAAAAGATGGAATTTTTTCTTGCAAATCACTCTCCCTTGATCATACTGAAAATCAGCTCATTGGGAGGGTTTCTCTTTATAAAAACATTTGGCATGCCTCCTTTCCTAAGACGATAAAGTTTTTAATTTGGGAAATCAGCCACTTATGCATCAACACACATGACAGATTACAGAAACGCTGCCCTTGGCTGGCCATTTTCTCTAATTGGTGCCATCTTTGCAAATTGGACAACGAATCTGCCAGTCATCTCTTTGCTTTATGCCCGTTCTCATCGCATCTTTGGAGAAGCATCACCAATGCTTTCAACCGGGCTGTGATTCCCCCTGCCACGGCTCCGTATTGGCTTAGCTTAATTTTCAATGATCATCCCTTCAAGCATACTAAGGAAGTTTTATCGATGAATATAAATCGTGCCCTCATATGGTCTATTTGGAAGGAGAGAAACGCTCGTATTTTTCGAGGAAAAGAATGAAGCATGGAAGACATACTAGAATCAACTCTCTTTTTGGCTTTTTCATGGTGCAAAAGAATAACACCCTTTAATTGTTAATACTATTTCCAATCTTATGAACAATTGGAAATCTTTTTTGTAAATTGGATACACCTTTTGTACAATTCATTCTATCAATGAAATTGTTTCTTATCCAAAGAAAAAAAAATGATACAAAAGAGGAGAAACCCCAATGATTACAAAAAGCTTATCCAATTTTGTATAAGAGAAGAGAGACTATAGTAATTGAAGGGTACAACTCTTTCTCACCATTATAGAGCCAAAAAAAGAATGGAATCAATAAGTTCTTCCAAATTTCTTTCCTTTCCATTGAAGAAGCGTGTTACGCTTATTTCAAATGATCCAAATTGTTGCACAGTTGATGTTGTTCCACAAAATTCTTCTATCTTTGTTGAAAGGGTGATCCATAAAGATGAGGTTAAGACAATCCAATGATGAGCTAGGGAGAGCCACCGACCAATAAAAAATGGAGGCAAAATGAGACCATCTTTTAACTGAGGAGTTTTGGTTGGCATTGGAAAACTCATCTGGTTTATGTGCGGATCCTTAGATTATATGGTTTCAAGATAAGCGTTCTTTTTGTTTTTGGGGGTGTGTGTGTGGATCACCCGGCATATTATTTTGATCAAGGAGGGCCTATCTTGGTGGACATGTTGTTTAGTGATGATCCGTTTGCTTGGATTTCTGGTTAACTTCAAGTGATTTCAGGGGTTTCCTGGTCATGGCTTTATGCTGAAGCTTAAGGAGATTATAGCAAGCTGAAGGAGTAAAATAAGGAAACTTTTGGCAACTGGAATGCTGAAACTTTTAATAATCTTTAGAATAAAAATTTTCCCCTCGCCAAGTGGCTTTGAAGGTTTTTTCAGGAGGCAATTTGGCATGTGATAGTTGTAAGTTTGGCTTATCTTTTGGGTCGTGGCATTGGAAAGGCCATTCTACATTAAATAACCGGTAGGATAAGGGATTGGTTTTGTGATACGAGATGATAAGAGATGCAAATTCTCTTTTATACAATTGGGATTTTTTTTTTCTTTTTTTGAAAAAAAAGACTTTCTTTGGTATGAGGATGTTCTCCCCTCATCTTCTCATCTTTTTAGGGAATTGCTTGATTAATTAAGAGGAAGACCATAGAGTTTGGAGGAAGGGAAGTTTGGGTTCATATACTTGAAACCCATTTTTGGTCAGATCTGTGCATGGCGAACTTTATCTATTTTTAGTTGCTAAGAGTTCATTGGTGCTGTTTGATGTATCTTTATCCAGAGCTAGAAATATCGATTCAGTTTTGGAATATATCACTTTGACAGCTCTCACATGGTGTGAATTGTCTCCGCTCTTTTGTAATTACAGTCTCTCTACACTGATCTATAGTTGGAAAAGTTTTTTGTAACTAGTTTGGCTTCTTTTAGCCTTTTTGTAACATTTCACTCATCAATGAAATGGTATCTTTTCCAAAAAAAATGTATCTTTATCCAGAGAAGATTAAAATTTGTCTGGACTCCTTTTTTTGGGTGGGTTGAATACTCAAGACAAGATTGGCGCCCTTTCAGTTGAGGGGGAATCAATGGATCACCTCTTTTTTTTGGGCTCCTTTCGAAATGTTATGCAGGATGCACAATTGGAGCGTTGGAGATTTCTCCTTCGCACTATGCAGACCCTATCTTTCCCTTGACAAACCAAAGAGAACCATTTTTCTTAATGCTTCCTTTCGTGGCCATTCATTTACAAGGAGAGCTAAATTCTGTGGCTTAATGCAGTTAGAGCAGTGACTTTTTTCCCCCTAAATAACTTCTATGTGCTGTTATATACAGGTATAGTGGGTTTTTGTGACCTAGTCTTGTAATTTCATCTAATTAATGAAATTTTGTTTCCTATTAAAGGAAACATCTGGGTGCGTGTTTAATTCATTTTTTCTGCTATAAATTGTACACGTGTAAGTTGTTTAATCATTCATTCGGCAACTAGTTTATATTTAG
>JAOANK020000029.1:320592-331016 GCA_026257165.2 Telfairia occidentalis | reverse complement strand
CTAACCTTAAAGGATGTACAATTATTATTAAGGACAAATACATAATAACACACATATATATACATATCATAACAGTACTATAGGATTTAGCAAGTTTTATTGTGTCATCTCAGACTTTTTTGGACGAGAAATTTACTAATCTTATCGAATACTATTAGAGTTTTTTGTATTTTAAATAATAATCCAATGGCTTGGGCTTGGCTGATGCCTTATCTCATCCTCTGTTTTGTGTATCTATCTTAGTAGGATTAGTAGGAAAAATAAAAGATGGCATTCTTAATGGCTGGTGAATGTATATCAGTAGTGTAAAATATTAAAATCATATAGCTATGTGGTATTTGTGGGTAGGGATGATCTATTCCATTGTTCTTAAATTATTAACTTCTTGGTTTTTGATAATTATTCTGTCTCAGTTATGGACTTGATGTTAACATGGAAAAGGTGGACGATGTTTTGTTACATCAAAAGCTTCTTTCCCTGGCAAAGGATCCAGAGAAGTGCCCTGTTTACCACATTCGTTTTCTGGAGGTATTTTTTTTTTCAATTTTATTTGTTTAATATGTAGAAGTAACTAATGGGCAATGTTGTTTGGTTTTAAATATTCTTATAGTTTTGTGCATAGAGTGTGATTATGCCAAACATATGGTGGAAAACATATAACTTGAGGCAAAAATTCGAAAAATAGCTCGCAGAATGAGAGATATTATCAGTTTCCTATTGATGACTAGTTAGAGAGGGAGGCAAATTCGAATTATTGTATGTGAGGTCATAACCACTACTGCTGAAGGTAGAACTTCCTATTATCAGAGAAAAAAACTGAGGATGATGGCGCATTGCTACAGATCACGTCAAATTGCCATTGGTGGCACCTGGAGAGGAGTGCTCTTCTGCTTGCTAAATATAATCCTCCCCAGCCTCTGGATCTTCTCGAATGGCCAATACAAAATGAATTTAGAATGTGGTTGTATAGATGTTCTAGCAATATAGCTGCACAGAAGAAAGTCAGATGGTAGTACTAAAGCAATTGAGATAATAACATTATGTTATATCTTTTACAACGATTTATGTTCTTTCCTGAATATTGATTGATCTAATCTAAACGTAGTGGTTGTATTAATTATTCCTATTTCTTAAGATATGAAATTACTATAAGTTTTTTCTTTCGATAGTATTTTCCCCCCCCTCCTGGTAGTCCATGTGGCAAACTTGATCTAGCAATCTTCTACAGTTTTGGCGTAAGAACAAGAAAAAGAAAAAGGTTTTGGGGTTCTGATAGCTGTGCATTATGTCAAGCCATTTGGTTCCGGAAGAACGAGAGTACTTTTGAAAATCATTATGAGGATATTGATGTTCGTTGGGTTTTTACTTGGTGATTTAAAATGTTGATGTAACGTTTTTGTATTTTGCTTCTTTCTTTTGTTCCATTGTATTTAGATAGGCCATCGTTGTGTAGATTTCTTTTACCCTTGTAACTTTATAACAATTTTTCTCTTATCAATATCCTCTTCTTTTTATTTAAATATCTTTTTGTCTTATCAATATCCCCTCCTTTTTATTTAAATAAAGTTTGAAGTTGTTTGTTTCAGCTTTGTTTTATTGCTCAGAGATTTTATTGTTGCGGTGTTTTTCTTGTTGATTTTGTAGCACATAAGTACTAAATCAGATGGCAATGATGATGATGAACTTGATACTGTTCTTTTAAGTGGTTCATCTAATGAAGCAGCTGATAGAAGATTTCCACTTTCACACAAGAGGTGATTCTTGAACATAGTGCATTTTCATTATTAGGCTAATTGTCACTCCCCTCCCTGCTATTCTCTCTCCAATCACATAATTTCCTTTCCTCACATAGTTGATTTCATAATCATTGTTCTGTAGGACCAGAGGCAATATAATTGACTTCGAGCCTTGTTCCAAGCTTGAGGACTTAAATTTGGATGTTAGAAAGTCCTCAAAGGCCATGGATGGGAGATATCATTCGGAAAATTTTTCAAAAAGGTATAATTTAATGGCACAGGAGGAATTATTGATTTATCACAAGCATGTTTGTATTCAGTATTTCTGTGGGTGACCCATGTTGCAAATTTTTGTAGTTCTCTTCGGGGTTCACATTTTTTACATTTAGTTATTATATTATTAGCGGCTATTTATTATTAGATATTAAGATGTTTTCTAAAAGCACCATGCAGGCAGGGTATTTCCCAAGTTTCAATACACGAAGTGATATTTTCAACTGTTGACAAGCCAAAGCTTCTTAGTCAAGTAAGCTGGACTGGGTGTTTTGTTTTCTATTGTATGTTATTATATCTTGTATTGGAATCTGTTGGCTCGCCAAAGCTTTTTAGCCAGGCCTGCTCATTGATGGCTTGTTCTTTTACTGTTGCACTAATGGAACTCACATATACCAGGCTGGATTTCTTCGAATTCTGTTTAGTTATTGAAGTTATAAAGTGTTTAGCATTTCTTACTAGCTTATGGAAAAATATTTGGAAGATGGCTTGAATGGAACGTCAGAACTTCTAACTAAGGGGAAGCCTTTTGTTAGTTTTTTGAATCAGTTTTAGTGGCTGCAATATCTTGATGTATGTTACTCCCTTTTGAGAAACTGTAGTCTAAATGATCTTTTGGCCAAATGGAAGAGTTTTTTTTTTTGTAATATTCTTGATTAGGGGTTTGACTTTCCTCCCCTTATTGTTATATTTCATATTCCCTATGAAATATTTGTTTTGATAGGAAAGTTATTAGTTTGTTTTCAGAATGGAAGAAGGAAATATACGAGAGGGATTCCTTATGTCCAATTGAGGGCTGTATAATATAAGAAGCAAAATAGTTATAATTTAAAAAGCAGTTGAACCTGCACTCGGTAAAGAAGCAACTAAAAGATATAGTGACCCAAATTTCATGGTATCTTTTCTTACTATAGTTGAATCTGTACTCGTTAAAGAAGCAACAAAAACGATATAGTGACCCTATACTATAGTTGAACCTCCACTTGGTAAAGAACCACAAACACAAAGTTCTTGAAACTAACGGAGAAAACACCAATTAATGCATGGAATAGATCTTGAAAATTGGGGGGTACATACATTGAGGGCTAAACAAAGTTTGAAGCTTCTATCAAAGATGGGCGGTAAATGAACAATCTATCATGTTGTGATCAATATATATACCTATAGTAGGTATTGAGGATAATTCAACTTCTACCCTTATCATTTGATCATGCCAGTCGGTCATTATTATGAAAGTATCAATGTGGTAGAATTTACACTGGTTTTTTCTAACGATTTGTCAACTTTTTTTCTAGCTTTCTGCTTTGCTTTCTGATATAGGACTTAACATTCGAGAAGCACATGTGTTTTCGACATCTGACGGTTACTCCTTGGATGTATTTGTGGTGGATGGATGGCCTGTTGAGGTACAATATTGTGATGTATGCTAAATGTATATTGTTTGGCCTTTTTACTGTCTGTTCTCATATCTTATTTTCTTTTTGGCATTTTTGTTTTATTGTCGTATTATTATCCTATTCAAGACTACTATAATATGATGATATACAATCATCATGTGCAATCATTAGAAACTCTACTATATCTCTACTATTTGGCTCAAAGTTTGCCTTATATTTTTCATTATTGCTTGTTCCTGTAATGTCATTCTCTGACCTTGAGAAAAAAGGTTTTTTAGTTTGAAGAACTGCTGATTTAACCCTGAATTCTTACACTATTATTTAGTGGGCCTTTTCTGTTGTATGTTTGCAACAGCCACTCCAAAAGAAATCCACATTCAAATGTTGGGAATTAGAGTGCTAGTGCTCGCTCTACCGGCCATTTGGTCTTTTAATGTCTATTTTCAATCAAGACGCGAAAACATGTATGAGATTATTGGATATGATGTTTAACAAAGATTCTTCACATTTTTCATCCCTGTCTAAATTTTAAATGGCAAATTGTATCAGACGGGGTACTTAAAAAATTATGGTTTATCCCAGGACAGCAACCTTTTAATATTTTAAGGAAGACAGTATTATGTATCCTTTTATGACAGGATCTGTGCTGAGTCCAAATGTTGCTGACTTTGCAATCTTGTGACCAGGAAACTGATGGTTTGTACGAAGCTATGGAAAAAGCAGTCGCTAGATATGAGGTAAATTATGCTTTTCTGACACCATCCTAAATAAGAGGTATTGAATGAAATAGTTATTACCTAATGAATAATGGCTTCTAGCTAACTTTGCCGCATAATATGAATGCACCAATAAGTTATTATACATCCTTTAACTGATTATTATTATTATTTTCTTTTTATCATATGAAAATTGTAGTGCTCTGTTTTCTATTGCCTGTGGTAGAATGTTTTCTGAGAGAGAGAGAGAATATGAAGAAAATAATCCAACTTTTCCCATGGAATACAGGGGTCGTGGTCTGGCTCTTCACACTCTCATTCAGCAGTCAAGAAAGCATTAGACGTCCAGCCAAAATCAGCAGATTGGGAAATAGATAGACGGTTACTGAAGATAGGTGAAAGAATTGCCTCTGGATCTTGTGGTGATTTGTAAGTTTGAACAAAAACAAACTTGTCTTTGATTATGTCTAGAACCATGGTTCCCTCATAAGGAGCTTACAAAAATTACATCGATTAGAGTTGATTACATCTGGGTCTTGTGGTATTTTGTAAGTTGAAGTTTCATATTATTTGCAAAAGCTGAGCAATAAAAGTAAGTGACTATTCATAGCAATTTCATATCACAATATGAAATGTAGTTTCATATTCTTTGATTGTTGTTAGCCCTTTCTTCTTAATATCACAATTACTCATGTGACTTATGGTTCTTTACTCATCTGCAGGTATCATGGATTATATCTTGGGCAGGATGTAGCTGTTAAGATATTAAGATCCGAAGATCTAAATGATGATTTGGAGGATGAATTCAATCAAGAAGTGGCAATTCTCAGGTAATTTTTATATGTGATAATAATAATTTTATTTTTTAAGAAATTAAATCTATGGTTGAGGTATGAACTTAGGGTATATAGACAGGAACATGATAAATATTGATATTTGTTTTTCAATAATTATTATACTGTATGTTACAGAATCCACCGATCATTTCTACCCAAGAGCACTGTGTACTGATGGTAGTCATTTTTATTGCTTATTTATGGCTAAGATTTTCTTTTAATCTCCTATATGTTGATAGTTTATTTAGTTAAAGCATGCAGAACATGAGCACTGTTTCAGCTTGAAAGTGTACATGCTGGGAGATGCCCAGTTTTTACAAAGTGGTGTATCTGGTAGATAGTATGAAATATCCTTTTTTTTTTGTTTAAAGAGAAGATCGTGTTTGGATTATTTTACATACAGGGGGCCTTCAATTGAAAAGGTGTTCTTGAAATTAAGGACTGTTCAATTAATAAATCAGAAATGAACTTGCACTTCTGAAAGTGAAATAGCAAAATATGATATTCAATTAAATTCCTTGCATTCAAGCATACAAATAAGATTAATATACAGTCGTATTGAAAAGATCTTCTGGCAGATAGTAATAATGTTGAGTAGCTGCAAATTCAAAATCTTCAAATTGCTGGAACTTTTTAATGCTTTCCACTTCGCATTTCCCTTGCCCATTGGTAATGGTTTCTTTTTATCTCAGCATTTATGAAGGGATAATTTCCAGAGTTATGTTTTTTAATCAATTTGTTATAGGTGTATCTACCGCCATACATCCTTTGTGAAGGGATCTTAATTAATCTGAAATGCAGGAAGGTCCAGCATAAAAATGTAGTTCGTTTTATAGGTGCATGTACAAAGTCTCCGCATTTGTGTATTGTAACAGGTAAAGAAATCTCTGCTCTGGTGTTCCTTGTTTATTTCTTTTCCTTTTTTCCATTATCAATTTTTGTTTAGCTTCCTGTAGGATCTTCTTCTGTACTCCTGTAGTGTACATATTTATATTGATAGATGTTTTCCTGCTTCTGACAAAAGTTGCATGCAAAAAGGAGCTATTCTGCACCAATAAGAAGATAGATGGTCAAGCGAATGTCTCCTAACTTCATGTTCTAGTGCCAGTTTTTGATGGAGGTCAAGTTTGTTACCACAAATAGTCAGTTTGTGGAGACTAAGCTAGCTGTGTCAAATTGGCCGGACATTAGTTTTGGCCATTAGATAAGAATACGAAGTCTTCCTCATGCAATACTTGATGAGATGATGCTGCGTGGAAAAGTAGGGGTGTACCAGAGAGGGGAAGGAATTATGATAGAGAATTAGACAGAACAAGGAAGCCTGAGGTTTCATGACTTTTAAAATAAAAGGTTTATGATTTTTTCTTTCGAAAAGGAAATACTGTTTTTTATTAAAAATAAACCTGGAAATAACACGTTTTTTATTGCAACGATTTATTAATAAATGAAACATTTAAGAAGGGCAAAGCACAAGAAGCTAAAAGAGTTGCATAAAATGTCTCTTGTTGGAATGATTATGGTGATTGGTGAGGGGATAATCACCAAAATATTTAGATGAAGATCACGAGGAAGAAATGAAGATAATAAGGCTTCTATTAGATCTTGAGTTAGTTAGTATGGGTTCTTTATGTGGGATCGTTGGAATTTTGTCGAGTTTGTTAGAGGCCAACAATTATAAATAAATGAGCGAGGGTGGTGAGGTGAGATAGGAATTTTTTTTTCAATGCAAATACCTATTTCATACCTATCTGTCTAATGGGTATCTAGGTTCATTTTGAGTGAATCTAAATTTGAGATATCTAGGTAGAATGAGTAGCGTGTGGAGTAGGGATGACAATTTTGGTGTGAGTTTTCATTAGATCAGAGGATATTGAGCCTTCAAGGCAAAATGTGTAGAAAATGGATGGGGATGTAGTGAGAGTTGAAATCGTCATGGTAGTGACAACGACAATGTAGGAGAATAATGTCTAAAGGGGAACGGGTGGAAGGTCCATGATTTAGAGTATTGCCTGGACTCAGATGGTATGGGAACAAAATCCATTAATGGGCTGAGACAAGTTTGTAGGCAATCGGAGATGGGCTGGGTTATGGAAATAACCCAACAAGAACAGATATTAAAGCTCGGAATATATATTATGGATTTTATCAGTGCTGCGCGTCCCTCGACTTCTCTTCATGTTGTCAAGATTTCTATTTCTTTCAATCTTGACTTTCTGAGGTGTACCACAAAGCTGTTCACCCACATAGGCTTTGCCTTGTTCTTGAATTCGTGACTGCAAAACTGCCGAATGAGGAGCTTCTAGGAATGAAGGGTGTTTCTGTCATAAGCGGGGAAGGAAAGAGCAAAAGGGGAAAGGGCAACTAGAACTTACAGACTTGTTCTTGCAGAAAGCTCACCAGCTGGGATTTAAGCACATACTTTGGTTTCTTCTTTGAACTTTTTCATTTTTTTAAATATCACCAAGCCCTAGAGGCCTGAGAAACACCTCGCACTTTTTGGATTACGATAGTAGGGAAATATTATTGCAACTTCTTTATCTCTACCTGTATTTATACTTTACCATTTCTAACCTAGGATTGAAAGATGATTCTTAAATCTATTTTCTTCTGATTTATTGAACTTGTGCTCTATCTGTATTGTTCAAATACAATTTTCAAATTCGTTGTTTCTTGCAGAGTATATGCCAGGAGGGAGTCTTTATGATTACTTGCACAAGAATCAGTGTGTGTTAAAGCTCTCTCAACTGCTGAAGTTTGCTATTGATGTTTGTGAAGGAATGGAATACTTACATTTAAATAACATTATTCATAGAGACTTGAAGACAGCAAATCTGCTAATGAACACTCAACATGTAAGACTAGAACATTATTCTCACTGGAATTTGTCTTTGTTAGCTTCTGAAGTGTGGTAGTATAGGTATCTTAAACAAGTATATTGACATCAAATCAGTTTTGTTGGTATTAGGTGTCGCAAAATAACAGAAGAATGAAAATGTATTTGAAAGTTGTTTTGATGTTTGGAAGAAGGCATTCCCTCCCTTGGATAAAGGAAAAAAGAAACGGGTAACCAAACTAAAATAGCTATGCAAACAAGATATAACTCTAAGCTCTAATATGATCATTTTAATCCGTGAGAAGTATTAATTCACTCTACTATCAATAATTCAGTCACTGCTGACTCAAGCTGCCTGAAAAAGTAGATATATTAAGTTGTGACATGTTGTCCTCTACAAAACATATGTGAAGTTGTCTTCATGGACAACTGTTACTGGGTTAGAAATTGGCTAAGTCATCGGATTGGAAAAGCATTGAGCAGTCAGTCTTAGTAAAGGTCACAGTACAAAAGAGAGTAGGATTTCTAGTCAGGTGTAGCTCTCATGGTTACTCTGTTCGTTTATTGAGTTGGCATTTTGGGCCTAATTACTTACATGACATGGTGGCCTTTTGTATTATTGGTTAACATTGCCGGAATCCTCTGGGTGTTTTGACCTTTTTTTGAACCGTTGAAGCACTTGTGCAAACTTGTTAGTACTTCAAAGTTTCCAATATTGTACGGACTGTTGGACCTGGATTTGGCATTTGTTTCCTGCATTAAATATTTGTATATTCTCTTGTTAAAAGATAGTCTTTCCAACATATGAAGAGAACTATAAGGAGAGCTGAAAATAGGAAACTGTTTTTGTAGCTCACACTTTCACAGAATGTTTTTAATTGTAAATTTTATTCAGTAGTATATCTCACAGCTACTTCCTATTGACTCAGTGAGCGTCAGCTGAGGATTTCATTTGATTTCATTTAACTTGTGAGGAATAAATGGAGGCCAAGGATATAAGCCAATAGTCACTTAGTGATGTGCATTTAAGAGCTTGTTTCAAAAAAAAGATTTCATTCTTCTCTCGACTAAAAGGCATGTACTGTTTTTGCGTTCAAGGTTGTAAAGGTGGCAGATTTTGGAGTAGCAAGATACCAAAGCCAAGGAGTAATGACAGCAGAAACTGGAACATACAGATGGATGGCACCTGAGGTGATAAATCTGTCGGAGGATATTCTATTTCTATTATATATATATTTTGATAAATTTTTCATCTCTTAGAACCATGTCTCTTAAATGTATTAACTGGAAATACTCTTTAGTAATCAAGCCTGCAATTAGTGGATTTTGAAAAATTTCCCCAGACTGATTTTTATTGGCTTGAGTCTCATGTTGGTTGCCATTTGCAATAGCTATATTCTTGTAAAATGGGATTTCCTCTCCCCTCTCTCTTTTTCTATATATAGACCTTCATTTATTTATTTATTTTTTTAAAAATTAGGATAATGGGTAATATACATGGAGTTCCAATTTTTTATTTATAGTTTATGTTTCTTTTTCCTTGTATGAGCAGACTTAAACCTCTGACTAATGAGATTGACAAATTACCAAGCTGACTTGCTTGCTTTATGAATTTAGATATTTTATAGTATTCACAGCATTTCAATTTGACTTTTTGCGATGATATTACTTTTCACCTCAAGGTAATAAATCATCTGCCATATGATCAGAAAGCAGATATTTTCAGTTTTGCGATTGTTCTGTGGGAACTAGTAACAGCAAAGGTACATCTCAAGTCAGATTACAATGCTACATTTTTTTTGTACCTTAGGCAGTTATTGATATTGTTTATTAGATGATTTTTTGTCATTATTTTGTTGATCACTTAATTGTTATAAGATGTAGTAAATTACTACATGGATTTGATTATTATGTTCACCCGAGCTTTCGGCATTTCAGGTTCCTTATGATTCCATGACACCATTACAAGCTGCCCTTGGAGTAAGACAGGTTTGTGCATGTCATAATTTTTGGTGATTTACCAAAAACATATGAGAAGACCAATTCTTTCTTTCCATCTGTAGCACCTGTAGACCAATTATAGAAATGAGGAAACTTGATGTAGCTGTTGATAGATCTCAGTTTGATAATAAACTCATGCTTATGATACATGACTGAGGAATTTAAAATGTAATATACTAAACAGAAGATTCAGTTTACAGTTTATGAAACGAAAGATGTGGGCAACTGAGGATCAAAGGATTGCTGATAAATATAAAAAAAACGTCCAGATAAATAGGATGAATCGAGGAAGTTTAGAATAACCCTCTGGGTTGAGGGTAATTGGGAAACTTTTACTCTATCCTGCTGCTACTCGTTTGACTTTTTTTTAGGATGCCGTAAATGTTCGGTATCGAGGAGTCCAAATTATTGTATGATTTCCCCTTTACGGATGGTTAGATTCTATGATCTGTTTTCAGGGACTACGTCCAGATCTTCCCAAGAATGTGCACCCTAAATTGTTGGATTTGATGCAAAGATGTTGGGATGCGGATCCTATAAATCGGCCTCCATTTACTGAGATAAAATCTGAACTTGAGAATCTCCTTGAAGTTCAGGTAGTTTGTTTATACCTCCCTCTCTCTGTACAACCT
>JAOANK020000029.1:290347-304596 GCA_026257165.2 Telfairia occidentalis | reverse complement strand
ACACAAGGCTTGGAGGTTCTGATTCAATGGATTTGGCAACAACCAAAAAAGGCCTCAATGGAGGTGTTTGACTTAATTTGACTATCTCTTACCAAAATAAAAAGAGACTTAATTTAACTATCAATTTCTGTCCTTCCACCTCGAGGGTAAGGTGAAAGTTTGGGGGGCAGTTTTGATTGATAGGAACCTTAGGCGTCCCATTCACTTTACGCATGCTCAAAGAAGAGGGTAAACAGGGAGTTAATGTGATGCAATTTGGGGAATGTGAGTAACGTTTGAGCTGTCTTTTTGTGTAAATCATTAAAGGCTGTGGGTCCATTAGAATATATGGGATGGTGGGTATTGTGTTGGACTGTTTGCAAGTCTGTTGGACTCGGTAGTAACTATAGCATATTTCCTAGCTTACAGAATGTCGGGCCTCTCATTGTATTCAGGTTTAAATCTTGTTTTGATCCTTTTGAATATAAACCGTAGCAACTGTGCTTGGCTTCTCTTACCGCTTTCCTGCCTAGCCACTGCTCCTAGACTCTGCATGTTTTTTCTGCCTATAGTAGGTGAATAATATGGAAGGCCTAGCGGTTGGATAAGCTAATATAAAGAATGCCTATAAAATCCAGCACCTAAATTTCTTGATTGAATATTGGGGTAAATCCATTATACATTTAAGACATGCATGAAATATAATTGTTGAGCCCTAGAACAGGGCAGGGTAACCATTTGATTAATGGATTGAATATTTTCTTCCCATATTATATTAATATATTGGAACTTTAACCAATTATGCATAAATTTTTTTACTATTCGTTTCCACAATAGTGTTTTTATTGAATGATAAACTCAATCATCTCCCTGCTGTTAGATTTCTAGTCATTTTTAATTGTTCAGGATTGTCGGTGGAATTCTTTCTGGACCTAACATGCTCACCTCATGAATCAAGTAAACGATGTAATGAAAAGTTGGCATGCGATATTTGTTTAGTGTACGACAGAATTGTTTCCATGTATGTTAAAGCTTTAAAAGATACTTGTGATGACCTTTTGGTTTTATATTACCCTTCACCATTCTGTCTCACCTGAAATGAAAGCAAATATAGGACTGCTTTTTTAGCTGGTAATTTTCAACCTGAATTTCAGTATTCCATCCCGGCTCACTAGTGTAGTCTTTGAGCAGGCACCAAAGGTCTCGTTTAAGAAGCCCATCGGAAGTGTTAGTGTTTCTGGCCACAAGTTCGTTGGATGTCCAATGCCTTGTGGTGTTCAGCTTACAAGGTTGGAGCACATAAATGCTCTCTCCAGGAATGTTGAGTATCTAGCCTCAAGAGATGCCACAATCATGGGAAGTCGGAATGGCCATGCTCCTATCTTCCTTTGGTACACCCTCAACAGAAAAGGCTATACTGGGTTTCAAAAGGAAGTCCAGAAGTGTCTCAGAAATGCACACTACCTGAAAGACCGGCTTCTTGACGCCAGAATCAGTGCCATGCTGAATGAACTCAGCAGCACAGTCGTGTTTGAACGACCCCGAGATGAAGAGTTTATTCGAAGGTGGCAGCTAGCTTGTGAAGGAAATATTGCCCATGTTGTGGTAATGCCCAATGTTGGCCAAGAGAAGCTGGATGATTTCCTTGCTGAATTGATTGAGAAACGCTCAACATGGTATGTGGATGAGAAAGTTCAACCTCCTTGTGTTGCAGCGGAGTTAGGAATTGAGAGCTGTGTTTGTAAGTTGCACAAGAGTTAATATATGCTTTAATGGAAGTCGTATTCTGTTGCGTTGCTTATTTTGTAGTGAAACTCTAGATTCACTTGAATTTTGATTGTTATAGTCGTGTGTTTCGAGTATTAATGAATGGCTATAGTGATGTATCTCGGGTATTAATGAATGATGGTATGTTCCCAAATTCCTCTCTCATCATTATTCATTCATTTATTTTTGGTTCTTTTTTTTTTCTCTCCTAATGGACTTCAGTCAACTGCCGGTAGGCAAAGATATACTGAACCAAATAATTATTGAACAATTGTCTGATTTCTTTCACAGAACTTGATCTTTAAATGATGAGCAACTATTGATGACAGGAGGTTAAAGCAAGGGCCGAACTTTTCGCCGCATCCAAGAAATAGAGTATGATTTGGTTATACAGAAAGAAGTGAGACCTATTATTTGCTGTGAGTGGTAGTACAATACAATCATCATTCCCCAAAGATATATTGCAGCTTTTTGTACACATGTATTTCTTTACAAGTATACTCATACAAATCCAAATGTAGAAGACACAGGCTATAATTCCTTAGCTTCCCAAATCAAATATCAATCCTCGCTACTGGTAATGGATTATCAAAAGATGTACTGAACCAGGTGGTTAAACTCCAGGAAGTTGGGACGGCGAAGAGCCTCCTCGAGGATCAGGCTGAGACATGTGAAGCAGCTGTTGCTGTTGATGGTTCTGAGGGTTGACAAACTGAAGCATGGATGGGTGGAGAGTAGGGAATTGAGGGGGCAGCCCTCCAATGTTGAATGAGTTGCCATTAGCAGCAGGCAGTTGGGCAGCAGCTATCTTAAGCCGCTGCACTTCCTCCTTCAGTGTCTCATTCAGAGCTGTAGTGGCCACCAAACAATTAAAAAGTAGTCAGATGGGTCTGAAGCCCTCAAGAAAAATGAAACCAAGCCCTTCTTGATGGAGGATTGAAAGGGTGGCTTCCTATAGACCAAACAAGTGAGCATTTTTCTATGAGCCATATAAATTATAAGAACCACATATACCATCTCTCAGTTGGGCTTGCTGCTCCATGGCCTGCAGCCTCAGTTTGAGTTCCCTATTCTCGGTAGTCAATCCAGTGGTTTCTCGCTGCACCATAGTAGCTAATAAGAGTTGATTTAATTAACACTTTTCCATCTTTCAATTCATCAAGAATACACACAGAGCAGAGCACTGATTGTCTTCGTCTGGACAACAGGTCTTAAAAGTAAGAAAAATAACTCTTGAAAGGTCAAAGTCACTAGTTCTTCTATCAGCATAACAAGTCCATTTGATGGTAGCTGCAGCCCACCCGTAAGACTTGTAAGGTAAGAAGGGATAGGAGATTCTTATTCTGTTCAGTTCAGTTCAGTTCAGTTCATCTTTCTTCTCCCATAAGCTACAACAAGATAAAAGGTATACCTGTAGCACTGTGACCTGCGCAGAAAGGGAAGTCGCTTCTGACTGAAGCATCTGCACCTTCTTCTCTAGTTCGTTGGTGTAACGTATTTTCCTCTCCTTCGACCGTGCTGCAGATTGTCTATTCGCCAGAATCCTAAAATGGAAGGCAATCCCAAACCCATTATCATCTAATCAGACTTTGAATTATGATTTACACCCACCAGGTATATGCAGGGAATTTGAGAACATTCAAAGAAAAGAGCATTCGTCGGTTATGACATTAGAATCGGAAGCAGAACCAGTAATTCAATAATCCCAGATGAGAAAAAGCGAAGCAGAACATGAAGGAATCATCTACCTCTTAGCTCTTTTAGGGTCCATTAAAGCAAGCTCAGCGAGTTTATCAGGCCCCATGGCCTTCTTCGAGCTATCAATTACAACGGTGGAGTCAGCTTCAAACGAGGAGGTCAAAGAGCCATCCATGGAATTGCTATGCCTATGGCGCCCCATCTTCTTCTCCCCCATCGTCACTCTCCCGCCAAGCACCTCGCCGTCGCTGCCATCTCCAGAAATCCCCAAGCCATCGAAGAAGTCGGAATCCATGGAGAGGCTCCGGCAGTGAGCACCAAACAACGAGGCGGAGTTACCATACCTAGGTTTCGAGGCGGAGGCATCTTCAGGGGACTTGGAATTGAAGGAATCGACTGCCAGGAGTGCCCCCGCCGGCGTCGGAGATGGCGATGGAGAGGGAGAAGGAATGGAAGATGACAAATCGAGGTCGGGAGGATCGAAGAGGAGAAGGTCGTCGAAATTAGCGAAGCGGAAGGAGGTATCGGAGTGGGAACGGCGGTGGTGGTAGCCGCGCTGTGGAGCCTCCGGCATGTGTTCTATGTCCATCCTCGCCGCCGTCTGCGGCGGTTTCCGGGCGGTGAAGTTCAAATCCATCATCGAAGTTTATTACAGAGGAGAGGGAGAGTAGTTGGAAGATGGACATGGTGAAGACGATGAAGCTATTATTATAGAGTGGGTTTAGTTTGGGTCAAATTGTAATTAACTCAAATGAAGGGTCTAAAACACTATTTACAGGAAGAAGTGGGCATGAATAAATTTCATTTCTTATCATTTCATTTTGTTACTTTACTTGTCCCTTGTGTTTGTGTAATTGGAGGAAGTTATTTCAGTTGTAAAAAACACCAAATTATTTTTTCTTAAACAAAAAAAGTTTTCAAGCATCACTCAAAAGGCATACCCCAAATTCAATCCCCCCATTATTAAATATACCTTCGAGGGATCTTTAGATTTTGACCCAAAAAATAACATTTAAATATAATTAATTCTTTCTTAATTATGTAGATTTTCCAACTTTTTAGCCAAAGATATTTGTTAATGTTGAATTATGCTCAAGTTAATTCTTTTTTAAGATTATTAATGATATAGATTAATAAATTTATCTAGTTATCTCAATTAAATTCATATAACCTTAAACTTTTGTTGTTTAGATCATCTTTAAAAAGTTGAAGGCATGCGTGGATATATATATATATATATATATATATATATATATATGTATGAGTAATCATAAACTCATTTTACCTAAAAAAAATGAAAGATCATAATGAAGATATCTCTTTCAAACAATGTCAAAGAATTCATCAACCATTCAAACTTTTTCGCTCTTAATTATTTTTAATAAAAAGAGAGAGATGAAATCAAAGTGGGAATCACCAACAAAAGAAAAGTTATATTAAAACTTTATACTATTCATCCAAATAAAGTAAAATATTTGATACAAGAATCTTAACTTATGTAGATTTGTTATCGTAGAATAGTTACAACAAGAGACATTATAATATATAGTTATAAATAATTAGAAACAAAATTAGGTTGAATTTGATTGAGTATCCAACCCTCCCGACACTTGAATCCATGAATGAAATTGACATCTCACCATTTACAAGTTGAAAAGAAAACTTCATTTAGACTTCAATGTGGTGTTTCATGCACAATAATTTAAAAAAACCTTTTACATCTTTAACATAAATAAATTTGACCAAACCACGTACAATTGACCTAATTTTTTATGTCAAATCGAGCATAACTCCATTAGTTAAATGTATATCTCTTTAATCAAGAGATCATAGGTTCGAATCTACCACTCTCACATGTTGTTGAACTCAAAAAAAAAAAAAAACATAATTCTCTACATTAGTCGGCTCGATAAGATTTATTATTATTTTAAAATTGGCTCGACAAGGCTATTTCTTTGCTTAGCGTTTTTTAAAAATACATGCGTTAATTGTTACGTGTTTCTGGCTCATGTATTTAGTTTTTTTAAGAAAGGTTCCTAAAATTCTATATAATTTTTAATTAAAAAAATAGATTTTGGATCCTATTTTTAATATATTTTTTTAAGAAAGGTTCCTACAATTCTATATAATTTTTTATTAAAAAAATATTTTGGATCCTATTTTTAGTTTTTTTTTTTAATATTGTTTTGTACTTTTTTTTAATTAATAAAGCTAATAAACTTATGCATTTTTTGTTTTTATTTATAATTATTCATTGTTTTTGTAACCGAAATTTTTTTTGAAGACCTTAACTTTGAAGAAACAATAAATGTTTCATCACCAAAAACATACTTTTCTTTTTATAATAATTAAAAATTTCGAGAAATGAAAATTAATTACATACATGTTTTTTGTTTTTTTTTTCCTTTAAAAACAAAAACAAAAAACAAAAAAAAAACCAAATGAGGCCCAAAGATATTGAATCCAAACTCTATTTTGTGAACCATCGTGATTAATATATTTTTTTTATTAAAAAAATATTACTCAACGTTAAATATTTTGTTGAGGTCATATTATATATTATGTGAAATTAATTAAGATGTGTGTGTAAATAAACTCAAATTCAACCTTCTATAAAACCTTAAACACGAGAAGATGAGTGGACTCAATTCATTTGAGTATTTGTAAATAAAGTTTACCTTTTTATGAAAAAATCATCTTGCTATGATTTTCTTTCATTTTCATTCTCACAAATGTTCATCTTTTTTAAGTTTGGCCTTAAAAAATCACATTAGAATCTAAAATTAATCTTTAAAAATATTGAAAATATAATTTGCTCTTTGAATACTAAATAAATGATAACACTTTTGTTTTTCATTTTTTAAATTTTTTTTTAGAAATATGTACATTTGATAAATGTTTAATGTTTTTCTCTTTCTTTAATTTTTAAAAAACTTTATTAACATTGTAAATAAATGTTGGAAGAAAGGAATTAGTTTCTCATTTTGTTTTCTATGTTACCCAATGTTTTTTTTTTTTGAAACTGATAAAAGTACTACTTTATCATTTTTAATAATAAATTAAAATGATTTAATAAATGTCAAATCTAGACATAGCTCTAGATACGATACTTATTACAATCCTAATTAAATATCGATAGTTCCATCCTCACTCTATAATTGTTGAACCAGAAAAAAAGAACTTAATAATTTGATTATTATTTTTAAATAATTGCTATAATAAGACTTCTATTTTTTGAGTGAACAAGAAACTTGAAATGAACATTAAATACAAGAAATAATTCCTAATTACTAAAATAACCTTTCTTTCTTATGAAACAAAAGTTATTTTAAAAATTTATATTCTATTTTGAAATTTAATTAACATTTAGCATTTTTAGAATAAAAAATAAAAAATTATTGAACAATTTTACTTTTGGAAAGTAAAATAGCTATCAAAATGGTCATTAAATATTTTACATTTAAGAACCACTCTCTTTTAGCTAGTTTTTTTCCCAATAATATATGAGGTGAGAATTTGAACCCACAACTTTTTGGTCAGAGAGATATGTCTTAACCAGTTGACCTATGTTCGGTTTGGTTTCTTTAACTAAAATTATACTATATATAACTTGTATTTTTTATTGATAAATAAATAAAATTATTCAATTAGTTATTGTCACTCTTATAATTTATCGAATGGGTGGTTAAGAGATTGTAAAACATTTTCTTTAATTATAAATGCATATAAAGGTGGATTGAAAAAATATTAACCTATTTATCTATGAGTAAAAAAAATATCTCTTATTGACTACTATTATATTTTTTCAACTAGGAGAGATAAATGTAGAAAATAAATATTTTTTTCTCATTTTTTCAAAAAATAAATAACTATTTTTTAAAATAATGATTAGTAAGAAGATACCTACTTACCGTATTATTCTTTAAAAAAAAAAAGAACTATATTCAAGTGATTATCAACCTTTTAGTAATGTCAACTCATAATATAAAATAATATATATTTATTTAAAAAGGGGATTGCCACCTTATACTATAGCTATGGAGGCTAGAAATGCAATATGGTTGATAATGACAAAGGATATTACTATCAATAATCCAATTGCTTAATACAATATGATATTTACCAACCAACTATTTGACAAATTTGATTCACTATTCAAAGGACCAAATGCTATCATCTTCCTTTTCCATAATTTTCCTAGCCAACTATCATTATTTCCAAACCAAAATATCATTCATTCAAATAGAAAGATATTGAAGTTTCATAATTTATTTATTACAAAAATATTTTAATCCCACTTGGGTTAGTTTAATATTTTTCCAAGATTAGTAATATGTTGTATTTTATATCTAATCTTATCTTACTATCTTAAAAAGTTCCAAAAGAAGAGAATCATTTTTTTTGACTATATTGTCCAGTCATTTTTTTTTTCCATAATTCCAATTGTATCATTTTTGGTCAATTTTCTCTCCTATTTTGTGTGCACACGTTTTTTTTTCTCTCACTCTCTTAATTACATTTCTTGTTTTTCAAGTTCCATAAAAAATGCTCACAAAATCCTCTCCCCTTCCTATTCTACACATTTTCAAGTTCCATTAACCAAGAATCATGATCACAAAGTTAAATGATACACATCTTGGTTTTACTATAAATATGTGTATGCATTTGTACCCAAGGACATTGAAAAACCAAAAATCATAGTTTCCTTTTTATGTCAAAAGTTGTTTTCTTCCAAAGTGAGTCATTTCTATATGTCAATCTTTATTTATTTTTAATGGTAGTTTAAGAACATAATCGTTTATTTAAATTTCATTATAATATATTGTTGTACAGTTGTAGACATAATGGAGAATATGCTAATTCTTGATTTGGAATATTTCCAAAATAATTGGAGTTTGAAAGTAATTGTTATTCGTAAGAGTTTGTTGAACAATATCAAACTAAGAAAGGAGAACTTAAAGTATTAAAACTCATCATCATTGATGAGGAGGTAATCCTATCTTATTTTTTTAATGATTATTTCTTTTAACCATCTAAAAACTAATTTGTTTTCCATACAACAAAATTTACGATATCATTTTTTGACTATCTAAAAATGAATTTGTTATCCTTAGAACAAAATTTAAGATATCATTTTTTGAACCATCTAAAAACGAATTTATTATTAGTAGAACAAAATTTATGGATTTAACCTAACAAATTGGTGTGAATAGGGGGGAAATAGATTGAAATATAGATAAGACAAATTGAATTCAGAATGAGCATAAATGAGTAGATATAGAGCAACAAAAATTTTATTAAATTCAAATGTTGGAAATGTTAAAAAAAATATTGTATATAGAGAGTACTCATTTAATAGAGTTAATTTTTTTTTAATTCTTTCATCCTATTATCTTTAAAATTGTTCATTTATTAATTTAATATTATATTGTATTTATTTTTAAACTAATAACAAATGAATTTACAATAAGATATTACCACGTGCAACACAAACACAAGTTAGTTCTAGTTTTTGAAAAGTTAAGCTTGTTTCTTAATGATTTATGTCTATAATATTTTATTCCTTAAAGACACTTTTCAAGACATTATTGTAGTATAGAAAAATAATAAGCAGAGTATGAAAATGATGAGGGAAAAAAGAACAACCAATTTTTACCCTTAAATTTATCAAGTATCAACTTTGAACTTAGAACTTTCAATTTCATCAAATTAGACATCAAACTTAGACAAGTGTTGCAATTTTTACCATCTAAAAAGTTTTTGTTAGAAAAAATATTAAAAAAAACTATTCTTATATGTGCATTCAATAACTTATAAAACATATATAAAAAATAAATTTGATAGAATTTCCAATAAAAACGACATTGGAGCTAATTTTTTATTGAAATTTGTGAGTTTTGTCTAAATTATTCAATAATTAATTTTTGCATTAATCAAACTTATTTTGTGCAATGATTGATTTTTTTAAAATTAGTGAGTTTGCAGAAACTTACATATTGTTTTTTGCAAAAATTAATATGTGAATTAACGAAATTTGAACAGAGGGTTAAAATTGCAACATTTATCTAAGTTTAAGGTTCAATTTGATAAAATTGAAAGTTCAGAGTTAAAAGTGATACAATTTGACAAGTTCATGGGTAAAAATTGATTTTTTTTCCAATGATAAAAAAAGGAGGAGAGATTTTACTTGGTATATTCTTTATTTAAACATCCATTTTTTCTTTCATGAAAATCAATTATTTAATAAATTAAAAAGGTAAAATAAAAAAATGTTCTAAAACCTTCGTATCATTGACCAACTACATAATTTTAATCATATGACTATTTTTAGGAAACTTTATTAAATAATGATATAGTGTATGAAAATTAATAATCAAAATGTACTATTCCTAATATGTACTCAGTCCATTTTGTTATGTGGTGTAGTGTGTAATCTAATGGCCCAAAGATCTTTATTGCTTTAGTTAGTGGGCATTTTTCAAATGCAATC
This sequence comes from Telfairia occidentalis, assembly GCA_026257165.2. Taxonomy (NCBI): domain Eukaryota; kingdom Viridiplantae; phylum Streptophyta; class Magnoliopsida; order Cucurbitales; family Cucurbitaceae; genus Telfairia; species Telfairia occidentalis. Next base: position 294,662 of record JAOANK020000029.1, on the reverse strand, counting down.
AACTTGTGTGAAGGAGTATTTGGAAGCCTTTTTGGACATTATTTTGTTCATAACCTAATTTAGATTGGAGAGTGAATCCTTAGTTTAGGAGAAGCCCAAGATGGATACAAAGAAGATGGTCCAAGTTTTAATTTGGGCCTCACTTATTCCTAGAAAATGAAATGGAACATTTACAAATATATACTAGAGGTAACGAGATAGATGACCATATTAAATAAGCAGTTTCAAAATATAATCAAATGACTTTACATTTTAAAAAATGTCTGGCTTAAATATAGAGGGTGTATCTGATTTTATTTTTAGTACGAAATTACCCTTCGATTTTTTTGCAATCCATTTCTATAGCAAAATTTTAAGAAAATAACAAATACCTAAAATTAAAAAATTATGAAAAAAAAAAGAAATCAAATAAAATCAAATTTTAAGAAAATAACAAATATCTAAAATTAAGAAATTGCGAAAAAAAAAATTATAAGAAATCAAAGAAAATCCAATAAATAGATTCGTACAAAAATCAAATATTAAAAAATACATTCAACTAGTTTAAACAATTAAAACAAACAACTAGAAGAAATATTTGATTTGAAATTCAAAATTTATTTAAATATATGATAACCTAAAGATGAAATCTAAGAAAAAAGAATCTTTAATTTAAAATTGAAATATGTGATTTTTTTTTAGTACAATTGAAATATGTTATTACCTAAAAGCAAATGATGAAGTATAAAAAGAACATAAAAATATTAAATAAACATTGAAATATATCTTATTTTAATTGATTGAAGCAGACATGCCCAATTAAAAAAAAAAAGAGTTGAAATTTACCTTCATGATCCATTTTATAAGTTATGTAAGTATATATTTATATATAACTTGTATATAGTTACAATTACGAAGTATATAATTACATATACCTTGTACATAGTTACAAATATAAAAGATATATTTAAATGTCTAAAATTTTTCGTAGACTTATTCAGCAAACAACTTTTATGAAATCTAATAGAAAAGTTTAAATTTTATTAACTTTAATTTTAGTTTTAATTCAAATCTTACAGAGTATAATTTGAAAATCAATAATATTTTATGAAATCAATGGAAGGAAAAAAAAAACTCACTTTGATTGAACGAGTAATACTGACCTTGGAGTCTAATCAATCTCTTGCAAAATTTTTCCTTTACCCAGCTTTCAACCCAAGTTTTTCTCTTTCGAATACTAGTATTTGAATAATGATCTTCGAACCCTTATCTTCTTCCAAGTCCACATTCTCATAGCTTTCACCATGTATTTGACAGTTACTCGCAATTGAAATTATTTTAAATGGATTTCATTTATTTTATATAAAAGTGTTTAAAATGTCAACCAAAAAATCTAGAAGATGCAACTTGAAAATTCAAATCAAAGAATTCTTCTAGTTGAAAGTGTCGTGTATTTAAGAAATGGTTTAAAGTGAAGTATGGAGGGCATGGAGGGCAAACATATAAAAGATACGTTAGAGAATCTACAGCTAAATATTATGGTGGTTATTTTTTAAATGAATGTAACTTTACACCCATATCAATTTCTCCAATAGAACAAAAATTGCAAAAAATGTTGAATTTAAATATGAGAAGAGTTATTGATGAAAAAAATCCTTTTTATTGCTAGTGTTTGATTAAAATTTTGAAGAATAATTTTAATTAATAAAAAATAATTTTCAAAACTTTTTTTTTATAATCAAAAGTAGTTTGAAAAATTCTAAAAACAGACAAAAAAACACTTAAAGTATTTTTAGACTAAATTCCATAAATACTTATATAATGATTGCATTTATATCATAAGTCATATCAAACGCCAAACTAAATATAGTAAACTAGTTATTGATATCAAATATAAGATATATAGTCTTTATTAAATATATTTTTCTACACCCTCTTTCTTAAATATGGTCTCATATACTCATTTGATTCATATGAGACTCAACAAGTGAATAATCAAATTCAATAATTTTTTATTCATTCTTTTTGCACGGGCTCCTTTGTTGGTTGAATGTAGACTTCTCCAACCAGATATTTTTCATTCAATAACATTAACAAAAGACCTAACTGATAATTACAAGTCCCATTACTTTTTTTCTAATACTTTTTGAGTTTGTCTTTGGTGCATTAGTATCATAAATTTAGCTAAAATTAAAAGCCTATTAAGAGAGAGATGGAAATGAGATTGCCAAAAAGGAAAAAAGAAAAAAAAAGTTGGATTTGGTTGAATAAGATAATGGTATAGTTGGTGGTAGTCACGTGGATTGCACACTCTTCAATAATTTTATATGTTATCCTTGTTAATTTCCACTCTCTTAACTCACTCTCTATAAATTTGGTGTAATCCTCCTCAGCATTCCAATATTTTATTTTTAGTTTTAGTATTTTATTTTTGTTTTCTTATTAAATGATATAAAGATACTCTTTAGATTATAACAAAACCCCAAAACCAAACAAGTTGGATAAATCATCCAAAGTTGTGGACCCATTATTCAATATGTGAAACAAAGACCCATTTTTGAAAAAAAAAAAAGAAAAAAGAAAAAATTAAAGGGAATTTTAGTGATAGGAAAGTTGGGCAATGAAAACTACTTCACAAATCAAGCATAATCTTTTTTGGTGCTTTCTTATAAGTACTTTGTTGAGTGTTTAGTTTTGGTCTCCTAAAATATAACAATGGTAAGAGGGTGTGTAATTTCAGCATCGCATTATAAATATAGCATAATAAGAATCTTATTTTGTCGAGACTCTTTTTTTCTTTTTACAAAAAAAGTAATTATAAATATAGTAAAAATAGAATGTGTGACTTTTTTTTTTAAAAAATTAATAGATATATACCAGGATTTATTGCTCATCAATTATGACAATCTTCCTTCTTCGTTTTGCAGGGCTATTGAAATTTTTACAAGAGAGGAACGAGATGTTTTCACGATCGCACTATAGAGCATATGAAATAAGCGAAACATGGTGCTGACCAAACCATCGCAAGCACCATCTAATTAAAGACCCCATAACCAAGGCACTGATTTATGTTGACGAATGACGTGAAGGACACAATGCAGTAGTTCAACCAATCATCACCAACATGATGTTTCTTTCCAAGACTTTTCAGCTGAAGAACGATGGTGACCGCAAAAACCTCCAACTTATAAGCTTAATTCTGATGCAACCCTGCTTGATAGACATGCAAGTTTTGGGTCTATCATTTGTGGTGGGAGAGGCTAAGTGCTTTTAGCTGTTGAACGTTTTACACGCTTTATAGGTACTATGGATCTTGCCGAGACAAAGGCTCTCTATGAGGGAATTTGTTTAGCTTTAGAGGCAGCCATTAGATCAATATGGGCTGCAACTGACTTCACGATTTTCTAGAACCTTATTCATGACCTTGATAGTTTTGAGAATGAAACCCAAGTGATAGTTGATGACATAAAAAAGAAATTCACAAAAAAGGGAGGTGCAAGGAATAAATCTTATCTATCGAATTCAAAATGGTATGGCCAATAGATTAGCCATCCACGCACGAAGGAATCAATCTTCAAACATCTGGATTGAAGACTACCCAGATGGGCTATCATGAGAAATTCAAACCGATTTTCCCCATTTTGATTGATTTATTTTATTTCATACCTTTTGTACTAAAAAAAATTATGCAAATAAACACACGTTAAATTGTGATTACTGTGAAAGTTTACCTTAATCAATGTTTAGGTTGTACCAAACTAAATGGAAATAAAAAGTCAATTTTGACCCCTAAATTTATCAACGAGATGTATCGATTGTAACCCTAAACTTTTAATTTTATTAAATTGGACCCTAGACTTAGATAAATGTTCTAATTTTAATCATCTATTCAATTTTTGTTAATTCACACATTAATTTTAATAAAAAGCAATGTAGAGATTTTAGTAAGTCACTAATTGCAATAAAATAAAGCATTAGACTTTAAATTAAATTTGATTAATACACAAATTAACCATAGAATAACTTTGTCAAAATTCACAAATTTCAACAAAAATATAGTTCTAATATCATTTTTCTTTATAATTCTATCCATTTTATTTATTATATATTTATAATCATTGAACGTGTATGATAATACTTTTTTTGTAATGACATTTTAAACAAAAATTTATCAGAGGGTAAATATTACAACACTTTTTTAAGTTTAAGGTTAAGATTATATTGCAATTGATATCTAAATTTGAGGTTCAATTCGATGAAATTTAAAGTTTATGGTCAAAATTGATACATCTTACTAACTTTAGGGGTCAAAATTGATTTTTTCCCTAAACAAAAA
>JAOANK020000029.1:255706-267770 GCA_026257165.2 Telfairia occidentalis | reverse complement strand
CCTTCTTCCAATCGATTCAAGCTTAATATCATGTTAAGATCTTTAGGCCCATTGACAAAATGTTGTACATTAATTTTTTGCAATCCTATAGTTTGTATATTACTAACTTCATACCTTACTTCAAGAATAGCTAGCCTTTTTCAATACCGGCACAATTTCTCATTGCAAACTCATTTGAGCCATCTTAATTACCCACCTAAATGAATACATTTTTATCCATCCATTTTCTCATGTCCCTCGATAGTTCTCCTCTTTTACCAAGATATTAAAAACCATATGTTACCCTTATTAGAGCTCATCAGTCGAAATTGAGTACCACTATGTTCTTACCTTTTTTTTCTATGTAGGGTCATAATCTAACAAACATAACAGATCTCAGCTAACTCCAACATTCAAAACACCACATAATCATACAATTACAAACAGACTATCATGCTCAGACTCATAAGAAAACATCAACATTTAATTCTTTTATAGGAACGACATACCTAGCCATGACGAGGTGGTTACTATATGGCCATGGTAACACACTAGTGCTTACGATGCAAACGAGTCTACAGAATCCATATTGGGCTTTGATACTAACTGTACCAATCTGACTTCTAGGACTGAGATTTAACTAGAATTGTTACTAATACGCATGCTTTAAATAAGGTAAACCCCAAAATTGACCTTAAAAAGGGAAGTGAACCTTTATAAAAGTCAACTTAGTAATTAAAATTCAAAACCAATAAACCTTTAGCTGGGATCTCAAGAAATCATAAATTCTTTAAAATGAAACAAACTATCAAAAGTCGTAGAAAAGTCCAAAGAAAACCATACAAACTAAACTTACACAATTTTATGTGGAAGGTATGCTGACTTGAGACTTTGACTCATATAGTAACTTGTCCTCGCGCCATCCACCAGGGGATGCTTGTGTGCAGGTGAATAACGAAATTACACAATTCAATGTGCAAGTGATAAATATTTTTACATCGTATCCATAGGGATTAGTGATAGATGTTAACCTATTTTAATTTACTCTGTTAGTGAATTCAAAAGTAATAAAAGTGAATGGTTGATGGGTTTTTATATCTAGTGTTGGGTGAAATTAAAAGATAGAATAAAAAGAATGCTTTAACAGTTCTAACGATGAGAAAGAATGAGTTTGGATTAAAGTAACATGAAATTTTTTTCCTAAAGCAAAATGTTGAAGCAAAAGATTTGCAGGATCAAATCACACAACAATAGTCTTTGGAATCTTTCCAAATCTCCCAGCTATCTTAAGTTAATTTTCATTAACCTATATGAGTTAAATTTGTTATTTTTGTGTATTAGGTGAGTAAGATTATTCCTAACCTCCTCACTTAGTTAGCAACTAAACTAGTCTAGAGGCTAATGCATTTTAAAAGCAATCTATTCCTCACGTTTTCTTTCGAAACTTAGAGAAGATATTTGTGCATGTTGGCCAGGCATACATAAACATTAAAAATAACAAACACTTATAAAACAATTCAATTTGACAAGCTCTTACTTTGAAACTAAAATTAGTTCAAAAACATATCCTTTAATCCTCATCCAAAGGTGATTAGTTCATGCTAAAACAAATAAAAGACAACAACACATAAACATAAACAGTAAACAAGTTCATAATGAAAGAATAAACGAAGGCTGCAGAAATAAGTTGCTTCAAGAAAACTGTTGCAGGAATCGCTTTTTATGCTTTCGTCGTCAATAAAGTTTCTATCTTCTACAAGCTCTAATCTATATAAATTGAAAGAACAACAATGATGGAAGAAAAGTCTGGAACTAAAAACTCAAAATGAAAACTAAAACTAAAGGATATTCTAAAACTCAATTCCTCAGGACTTTTTTCTCTTGGAGGCCTCCTCTTCTATTTATAAGTCTTCTTTTGTGATTAGGAAACCTATGAGGTCAAATCATCCACGTGGCTTGCATCTAACGATAGATTAATTTTGTAAAAGATATATTTGTATCCATATTTTAATTTTTGTTTTCTTCACGCGGATTTCTATGTTTGTTTTACTAAAGAATTGCTCAATCAATAATTCTACTAAAATAATACTTCATCATTTATCTGCTAAACAAAATATCCAGAATTAGTAGTAATTAACCTACTTCTTTCTATTTCATTCAAATGCTAGCAAAAATGGAATGATGCAACAATATGAAGGTCTCAAAAGTCCTATATGCAAAACAAAGATAATTCAAGCAATTATTTCACAATTTAAAGACAGTTTACTTCAATAAAGGGATAGAATCAAGCTTAAAAGACATCTAATAATTCTCTTTTGGAGAGTTATTACCTAGCACGTTAAATTTTTAAAGAAAATGTTGAGTATTAAAAATATCTTGTAAGTGAATCAGCTCATAGGGTCAAAACATGCATACACATGCAATTATACACTCCATGTGATAAAATTTGTTTGGACCTATCCGTTTCACATTCGAAACATACTTTTCATTTTTGTTTTCCGTTTCCTTTCATTATCATTTCTTTTCCTTTCTAGGTGAACAAGAATCTTGTTCTCATCCTTTGGTCTCTCACATTAAGGTACATGTGTGGGCTCTTTAAGGGACCCTACTACATCTTATGGTAGATGGTACCTACTCAATGTAGCCAGATCCCACCAAGCACTGACCCCATTTTTATGTGAGATGGTTATCACCTTCATTTAAAACATGTAACATACACTCTCAATTCATGCAAAAGGTCTCATAAGCATCAAACATACCATGCACATCAACATTAACATCATATCACATCATAGATAAAATCATGGATCACACACCAAACATTAGAGTATCGCAAACATCTAACCTAGTCCTAAGGGCAAAGCCACTTACCTTAAGCAAAGTCTAATTCCACTAGTCGCCCAATCTACCGGGTGTTTTAGCTAACCTAAAATATTTTCCATAAAGCCCAAGTCACTAAACAACCTAAAATTAATTCTAAAAGTCTAAACATGTAATTAGGGTTAGGGATTTAGGGAATTCAAACAAAAGATGCTTACTATTTGACAATCGTTGTCGCCGTCCAGCAGTCGTCGTTGGCATGAAGGAGAAGCCCAATTTCCCTTGAACGCGACGCTGCAACCACACGCGTGAAGAAGGAAGGCTGTCACACACACCACCACCCACTTGTCGTTCAGTAGCTGGCTCTACCACTCTACCATGCGTCTGTCGACATTCAACAGTCTTCTGCTATAGTCTGTTGCTTGCGACTTGGCGTGGAGGAAGAAAATCAAATGTTGTTCGCACACGTTGTCGTCGGCTGCCCTTTTGTCGTGTGCATCTTCCATCTTGTTGGTACCCACCTATCTTTACTGCAACACCATAGTAGTCGCGCATAGGGAAGATAAGTTGTTGTCTTTCTACCGCACAGGCTACATTGTTATTCGCTACACGTTTTACCACGTCATCGCTTGTTGGATCATGTTGTAGTCTATCGTGCGTTATCATGCCATTGGATGATGTTGTGTCACCGTCAACCATCGTTGTTTTCCCCTCGTGGATTCCTTGCCGCCATAAGTGGTGGAGTGCAAGTGAGGAAGAGAAAAGGGACAATGGAAGGTGGATGCTACGGTTTTGGGAAAAAGAGATTAGGGTTTTCTTTCTCCTTCCTTTTCTTCTTATAAGGGAAAATAAAATCTTTTCCTTCCCCAATTTCTAAAAATCTCTTTAATAAAAGGGGCTCTTGCTTATTTTCCCAATTGGTACTTAAAAAACCTTAAATGAAGACATTCAAAACCCTAATCCAACTCATTTATTTCTCCTTTGTTTATACCCACTAAACAATAAAACCACAACATGCAAATTACACAATTAACACCATCAAATAAATAAATAAGAGGATGGGGTATTAACACTCTTTCCTCTCTAAGTATAGCTCTCTCATTCCCTTACATCATCTAGAAATCTAATAAAGAAAATATATAAAAGTAGTCCCCTTTCTTTCTAACTAAACAACTAACTACTTAAGTAGCATTTATATTTTACCCTCCTCTCCTACATTCTTATTCCTATGTTTAAACACATTCAGGATTCTATTAGAAATGAAGTGAAATGGATTGAAATTTAAAGCTAAGTCTTTTGGATTGAAAATTAACTTAATTATTTTGTGCGTCTATATGGTATTTAAATCGTAGGAAGCCAAAGTGCAGATTGATAGCTACTCATTATGATTATAGCTTCATACAAAAACTTTCCGAGGAGAGAACTTCAATGATGACAATTCTTAGAAATCCAGTCGACGGAGTTCTTGGTTCTTATAGAGCTACAATTAATTTAATAGCTAGATATTTGGTATATCCTGACCTAGCTGCTGCAATAAAAATGTCTGCGCATCTCAAGAAAGGTCGAACGAGTGCATTTAAAGTTTGGCCATGGAAATATTTTGCTCAATGGATATTGGCTGACCTATTTGCTCGAGTATGTGCCTATTGACTTGCTTATGCAAATACATAATGTGTTTAAGATGTAGTATTATGTAATGTATGCCTCATTTGATAACCATTTCTTTTTTTCTTTTCTATTTGTCTTCTCGTCATTTCTTTATTATATTTTTCACATTCCTTAAAAATACATTTGAATTGTTAACCAGATTTGAAAAACAAAAACTAATTTATTAACATTTTAAAAAATTAAAATTTTGGCTTAGATTTTTAGAAATGTTTTTAAAAACTGGAAGTAGTGTTTCTAAGTTTATTTTGTAAAAATAGAGAAAAAAAATGAAATGATTATCATACGAGGCTGTAAGGATTATACATGTGTTTAAAGTTCTGCCTTGGCATTAGGTGATTAGGGGATCAGGCATTGCCATAAATGCTGCCTTTTTCTTTCTTTTCTTTTTCTTTCTTTCATTTCACTCATTCTTTTAATGTCAGTTTTGATTTTGTCTATGTATTGTATAACCCTATTCATGTCATGGTCCATTTTATTTGGTTGTATTGTGATAATGTCTCTAATTATATAGTTTACTAATCTTGGATCAATGGAAAGAAATTTATATGGTTTTCTCAATCTCATTCTATAAAAAGCTATGAAGATTATGTTGTTCTATTATGCTTTATCTTTGTCAACCATCGTGTATAAGAGTTGAGACTAAACTACATGCTTAATATAGATGTAAAAGACCAGCATGTTACCAATGTCTAACTGCTGTCGAGGGAATAAATCCACATTAAATTCATATATAGTATAGTAAAGGGTTTCTGATAATTGATAGATTACACTGTGCATATTGTGAGAAAAATTATTGACCCATGAAGAATTACCAAAACAGCAGATATCATTAAGGAAGTTTATGTCCACAACCCAACTCTCTAAACTCTCCAACGGCTACATTTCAAAACTCAAAGGATTCTCAAAGGATCCCGTTTACTTTCCACCATAATTTTATGCTCCCAGAGAAGATTAATTCTATTCCAATTTTTACCTTGTACAAAAATGGTTGTTTTTATCACCATATTTATGCCCAATTTCTTCAACCTACATGTAGTACTTTTTTAGTTTAAAAGATAAAACACTGCCTCTGTAAAAATCAAATGGAATGAGCTTATTCTCATTCAATTCTTGAGTATTTTTTTCATGGCATCAGAGTTTTACACGCATAGGTTAAGTTGATCTTTGACACAAAACTCTGAGTAATTATCATAGTAACTCATGGCCAAACTATAAAATACACTTACCATTCAATCATTTTACCAGTGCACTGGCTTGATTTACATAAAACTCACATTAGCCAACTACCTTTTTTGGAGATCACGGGTATTACCACTGGCTAGAAGTCTCGGTATTTCGAACAACCAAAGAACAGAATGCTGCATAAACATAATCAAAAGAAGAGGCATCAACTCTGAATGTTGAATACTTGGCTTGGCTCAATAATGATGAACTGTTAACCTCATGATTATTGAGCATCATATATGAGGAAGTCTTGATTATGATTGAAGGGTTGGAAAACACATATCAAATCTGAAATTCACTAGAAGAAACCTTATTGTCCCACACCAAAGAAAGTGAGATCCATGTCAATGAAGCTCTCTACTACTTAAAGAAAAGAAATTAATCATTAGATGAATACGTTGGTGGTTTAAAGGACTTACTGACAAGCTTGCTGCAATAAAATGACCCATGGATGACTTAACCATGGCTCGTGGTAATCGCAATGTTATCGAAGGCATCATATCCAACCTTCAACCAATTTATTCTCTCCCTCAAGGCTCATGAGCAGATGAACCTTCTTGATCTTGAAGAAAAAAAGTTGGCAACTCCAAATATAAATTAGGCTTTCTTTAGACAATGGGGTAGAAGTAGAGGACATGGTAGAAACTTTAACTCAAGCAAAAGAGGCTTTCAACCGAATATGCACCAGAATGTTCAGGACAGAATAATGCAAGATCAAAACTCCATGCAAAATAATCAAGAAACTAGAAAATTAATCAATTCAAGTAATTGTATTGTATATCAAATATGTGGAAAAGCTAACCAGACTGCTTTAAAATGCAGGAGATGGTCCGATCATGCTTACCAATCCAAAGATCGATCCAAAAACACTTGCTGCCATGACACTTGATGAAGAAAATGATTCTACCTTGTATGAAGGTAAAGGAAACATATATGTGGGAAATGGAAAAGGGCTTAGGATTACTCAAATAGGAAATAAGACCATCACCACACCAAATAGTGACTTAAAACTCAAAAATGTTCTTGTGGTGCCTTCTATGAAAAAGAATCTACTCTCTGTTAGCAAGTTAAATTTTGATAATGACTACTTAATCACATTTTTTGCCCATGGTTTTTTTATAAAGAATAAACAAGAGAAGACCATTGCAAGAGGAGTTAGGATATAAGGTCTCTATGCACTAGATGATATGACAAACCAACCTACTACTATTGTTATGTTTGGTGGTAACGTTAAAGTTGATCAGTCCATCTGGCATAAGAGGATGGGACACTTGAATGAAAACTCCTTAAAAACCTTATCTAGTAACAAAATGATCTATGTGACAAATTGGAAGAAAAAAAATATTATATGCTCTTGTTATCAAATGAGCAAAAGTTGTATATTACCTTTCAACTCCAATAATGAAATTAATTTGTTTCCTCTTTATAAAATACATTGTGATCTTTGGGAACTCACTCTTATTCCTTCCTGTCAAAAGTTTAAGTATTATGTTAGTTTCATAAATGATCATTCTAGATTTACTTGGATGTTTCCCTTGAAGGAAAAATTTGATTTCCTTTTATGCTTTGTTAATTCAAGAAGGTGCTCGAGAATCATCTGGAGAGAAGGATAAAACTTCTTCAATCAAATGGTGGAGGCAAGTTTAATTCATTCAAACTTAAGGAGCTACTTAATCAAAGTGGAATACTAAACCAAATTTCATGTCGTCACACTCCTCAACAAAATATTGTGGTCTAGAGAAAGCAATGACATGTCGTTGAAACATGTTTAGCTTTACTTTTTTAAGCACATGTTCCAGGGTAGATGCATTTCTTACTACTATATTCCTAATAAATAGGATGCCATCTATTGTTCTCAAAATACAAATGCCTTTTGAAACATTGTATCACAAAAAACCTTACTACAATAACATTAAAGTATTTGGATGTAGATGGTTATCCTTACATAAGAAATTATAGCAAGGATAAATTTACCAAAAGAACCTACCCTTGCACTTTCATTGGATATGGCTCACTACAGAAAGGTTATAAGTGCCTAGACACATGAACTAATAGAGTTTATATCTCACGACATGTGATCGTTGATGAGCACTTCTTACCTTTCCAACCATAAATATCACACACGACACCTTCAATATCACAAAATTTAAATATAACTAAGTTTTACATATGAAGTTGTTAATGTAAGACCAAATGGGTAGAATAACTCACTGCATTCTATACACTAGAGAAATATATATATAAGCACACATGGAAGCCCTAAAATAATAATAGTAAATTACAATAAAGGGCAAAAGACTAATAAGCTCCTATTTATATAAATATACTATAACACTCGCCCTCAAGTTGGAACATATATGTTAATCATGCCCAACTTGTTACAACGGTAATTTACTCGAATTTCATTTAAAGCTTTCGTGAAGATATCTTCTAATTACTCTCTAGTCTTCACATATCCAATAGATACCAAACCTTGTTGTATTTTCTCACGAATAAAACGACAATCAAGTTTAATATGTTTAGTATGCTCATGAAGTACTAGGTTGAATGTTATATGAAGGGCACCTTTATTGTCGCACCACAACTTGGTTGGAACTGTAACATTGAAGCCTAATTCAATCAAGAGTTGATGCACCTGCATTATTTCACATATAGACTGTGTCATAGCTCTGTATGTTGATTCAGCACTTGATTGTGAGATTACAGTTTGCATCTTACTCTTCCATGAAATAAACTTGCCACCAACAAAAACACAATATCCAGAGGTCGATCTTCCATCTTCTCTTGATCCAGGCCATTCAACATCTGGACAAAAAATTAATATTCATATGACCATAATCTTTATCTAAGATCCCCCGTCTAGGTGTCGCTTTCAAATAACATGTACTGACTCACGATGCTTATTGAATAAGCTATGTTTAGTCGTGTAACTGTGAGATAATTCAATTTTCCAACTACTATAGGTAATGACATGTACTGACTCACAAGGCGCGCTTTTAATAGAGCAACTAACCCAACAGAATTGACCTTTATTGCAAATACCCATTTATATCCATTAGTTTTCTTTCTTGCAGGACGAGATACTAAATCCCAAGTATCATTATCATCTGAAGCATTCATCTCTTCTATCATTGTTTCACACAAACGAGAATGAGACAAGGTTTCATGAATCGTTTTAAGGATGGATATAGAATCAAGAGATGCAACAAAAGAACATGTAGAAGGTGATAAATGGTAATAAGAGACACAAGGAAAAAATAGGAGAAGTGCAAGTACGTTTACCTTTATGAAGAGCAATAGATAGATCATCACTTGGTCCTTGATGTGATGTCGAAGAATCTTCTAGGATAGAACATTTATCTGGAGATTGTTGTCATCTAAAGTAGACTTGAGTAATACGTGCACGAGCAAAGATAGGTACCAAATGGAGTGTATAGGAAGAGGATGTAGGAGAAGCAACTGTATAAATATAGAGATTGTCATCCGCTTCCCTACTCGTACTAGGCAATGATGGAGTAAAGGGTTTATCCTTTAAGAAAGTAACATCAGGAGAAACAAGATGCCTATTCAAACTAGGACAGTAACATCTTTATCCTTTTTTAATACGAGAATAACCTAAGAAAATGCACTTTAAAGATTTGGGGACTAATGTTTTTAGATTAGGACGAATATCTCGAACAAAATAAGTATAATCAAATATTTTTGGCTCAATAGGAAACAAAGATTTTGTCAAAAATAAAACATAATAAGAAATTTCACCATGAAGAACAAATGAGGACATTTGACTAATCAAGAAACAAGTTAAGCGGTAGAAATTGCATCAACCCAAAAATGGTTTGAAACATGCATCTGAAAGGATAATGCTCTTGCAGTTTCAAAAAGATGCATATTTCTTTTTTGTTCAGCAACTCCATTTTGGGATGGAGTATACACACATGATGATTGATGGACTATTCCATGCTTACACAAATACGACCCAAGGGCATCAGAAAAATACTCAAGAGCATTGTCGCTTCTCAAAATTTTAAGGGAAATATCAAATTGAGTTTGAATTTTAGCATGAAAATTACAGAAGTGAGGAAGCAACTCAGAACGATTCTTCATAAAATAGACTCAAGTTAGGCGAGAATAATCATCAACAACGGTCGCGAAATAACAAAATTTGATTTTGGATACAATTGGAAAAGGATCTCAAATATTAGAATGAACTAACTCGAATGGAGCACTTGCTCGTTTATCGACCCTAGTGCTCAAACCAAGATAATGAAAGTTGAAAAATTGACATGAGTCATAGTTTAATGAAGAAAAATTTTGAAACTAAGGACAAAGCTTTTTTAGTACCGAGATCGATGGATGACCTAGACGACAATGGGCTTCAAAAGGAGAAACAACTCCATAGAAAGCAACAACTTTTGATATGTGATGATTAAAAGTATAAAGTCCTCCAGATTTATGTCCTCTCCCAATAATCTTTTTCATCACAAGATCCTAAAACAAGCAATAGTCATGATAGAATGAGACACAACAATTAAGGTTGCGAGTGAGGTTACTAATAGAGATTAAGTTAAAAGAAAGTTGAGGTACATGTAGAAAAGATGACAAAGAAAGAGATAAGGTGAGGTTTACTATGCCAGATCCAAGAATAGTACATTTTGATCCATCAGCTAAAGTGACATTAGTAAGGGATGAAAATGACGAAGGGGTAGAAAAAAAGTAGACTTACCTGTCATATGATCAGTTGCACCAGAGTCTATGACCCATGTGGTAGAAGGTTAAAATAAACAATTATTCATGTTACCTGAACCAACAATGGTTGTAATTGAGTTAGGTGCGGAAGATAATGGAGATGCTTTCAATAATTTCTAGTACTATTGAAATTTCACAAACTCATCTATGGAATTAACAAATGACTTCTAACATGGATAAAGTCTCCAATTGAACCAAATCAAATAACACCACAGACTTTTGTCTGGCTACATTCAAACGAAGAATGAAGAAACACAATATCTAATCAAAATTCACGAAATCAAAACTAAATGACTACACAAGCTCTAAAAATCATATCTGAATAGAGTTCCCAACAAAAAATTTTAATTCTTTTATGAAACAGCTTCAAATCCGAGCATATATTAACCAAATTAACCATGCACAGAGGTGAAAATGCCAAAAAAGAGTGAACCACGACAGTTGGAGAAAATTCCAGCCACTTGCACGCCCTCACACGCCAGTGCGTGGGATAGGCGATGACGGCTTTGGTCGACGCTTGGGGCCACACATGGAGTGTTTTCTGGCTGATTTCTGGAGTCCTTCAAATTGATGGGTGGGCTTTTGTTTTGGCTTGGTGGTGACGAAAAACAAATACTCCAATGTTATATTCTAAATTCCAAATCTTAACGGTGCACAAAACTCACAAAATCCTAATTGCCCTGGGAAAAGACGTAAAATCTCTAATACCATATTTATGTGAAACCAAATGGGAAGAATAACTCACTTCATTCTATACACTAGAGAAAGATATATAGGCATGCATGGAAGCCCTAAACTAATAATAGGAAATTACAATAAAGGACAAAAGATTAATAAACTCCTATTTTACATAAATACACTATAATACTCCCCCTCAAGTTGGAGCATATATGTTAATCATGCCCAACTTGTTACACAGGTAATCTACTCGAACTCCATTTAAAGCTTTCGTGAAAATATCTTCTAATTTCTCTCCAATTTTCACATATCCAGTAGACACCAAACTTTGTTGTATTTCTCATGAACAAAATGACAATCAACTTCAATATGCTTAGTTCGTTCATGAAATACTAGGTTGGATGCTATATCAAAGGCAGCTTGATTGTCGCACCACAGCTTGGTCAGAACTGTAACATTGAAGCCTAACTTAATCAAGAGTTACTGCACCCACATTATTTCACATACAGATTGTGTCATAGCTCTGTATTCTGAATCAGCACTTGATCGTGAGACTGCATTCTGCTTCTTACTCTTCCATGAAACTAAATTTCCACCAACATAAACACAATATCCAAAGGTCGATCTTCTATCTTCTTTTGATCCAACCCAGTCAGCATCTGAAAAACACTCAATATTCATATGACCATGAACTTTATATAAGATCTCTCGTCTAGGTGCAGCTTTCAAATAACATAAAATTTGTTATACTCCAGCCCAATGATCCACTGTAGGTGAAGACATGTACTGACTCACGATGCTTACTAATAAGCTATGTCTAGTCGTGTCACTGTGAGATAATTCAATATCCCAACTAATCTTCTCTATCTGTTGGGGTCTTCAAAAGATTCTCCATCTTTTGTAAGTTGCAAATTAGGCATCATTGGAGTACTACATGGCTTGGCTCCCA